>ML428518.1:29203-41250 GCA_005239525.1 Nicotiana knightiana | reverse complement strand
CCTCACTCAGTCATTACTCTTCAGTCTCACTCACATGGATCACAAATGCCTCCATCGGCCTAAAACAATGATAAATATTCATGTAATTAACAATACTGAGACTAAGATATGAAATGATATGCTATAACAGGACTGAGTATATGACTTCAAATAATCATAACATGAGACAGCAATATACGATCACTCGGGTCTCAGCATTTCTGACATGAAGCCTAGCATTTATACTTAACATGATTTCTAACATGTTCACAATTACCACATTAATAGATGCACAAATATCATCACGGAATAATCACTAAGCGGGGCCATGGTATAAACCAGGCCACAAATACCCGGTGCACTCCCTCACGCCTGTCACTTGGCATGTGCGTCACCTTAACAATAATCATAAATCATTTAGCTCGGGGTTCCGAACCCTCAGAACCAAGGTTGGAAACGTTACTTACCTCAAAACCGGCTAAAATACTACTCTGCAGTGCCTTTGCCTCTAAATTCGGTCTCTGAATGCTCCAAATCTACCAAGTTCAGATTTTTATCATCAAATTATGCTTAAGGAACAATTTCCAATCGAACGATATCAAATTTAACCCAAAAATCCGAAACCGGTCAAAATTCGACCCCTGGGCCCGCATCCTGAAACTCAGAAATTTTTATAGAAAATTATTCTTCGTCCTCTCACGAGTCCGTACATATAAAGAACACCAAAATCAGAGTTCGTTTGACCCCTCAAATCGACCCCTAAAGGTCTCTTAATCTCAAGCCCTAAAACCCAATTTTTCTACTGATTTTCCATGAATTTACACTGGTTTTATTCTCTATAATCACCCATAATCGAGTTTTAATGACTAGAATACTTACCTCTATGAAGAACAAGAATTTTCCTCTTCAAATTCGCCCCCAAGAGCTCTTTGTCGTTCAACAATGGTGAAAAAGAGGGTTTAATTCGCAGAGGAAATATTAAAATATTGCCCAGGTCAATACTCAGTGCGATCGCATCCTCTCTGGTGCGATAGCACTGAACAATTTTTCACCTGCCCTATTTTACTCTCCGCGATCGCAGCCCCTCAGGTGCGATAGCACTGAACAATTTTCCAACAGCCTTCTCCAACTCTTCCGGATAGCCTCTAGTATAATGGTCATAAATTTTTGTACAAAATTTCAAATTACAATTGGCTTAACTTTCTAAAAACTAGATATCAAGAGCTACAACTTTTATTTTTGGATCATCTTCAAATTCCTTATAGATTGTGAGTTATAAGCTTCCAAAGTTGGGACACTGCATCCGAAAATTTACCTTGTGCGATCGCGGGAAGCCTTGTGCGATCGCACAACACAATTATTATTTTTCCAAATTTTCTCTATGCTAACACATCCAAATCAGTGCTATCGCACTGTACACCCCTGAAGCCAAAACAACAACTAGAAATGGCCCGAAACCACCCCGAAACTCACTCGAGACCCTCGAGACCTCAACCAAAACATACCAACACATCCCGTAACATCACACACACTTAGTCGAGCCTTCGAATCACCAAAAACAACGCAAAAACACTAAATCACATCGAATTCAAGCCTATGAACTTTGAAATTTCTAAATTCCACCAACGATGCCGAAACTATCCAAAACGCATCTGATTGACCTGAAATTTTGCACACATATCCAAAATGACATTACAAACCTGATCCAACTTTCGGAATTCCATTCCGACCCCGATAGCCTATTTTCCACTGCCGACCGGAAATCGCCAAAAACTAACTTTCGCCAATTCAAGCCTAATTCTACACCGGGCATCACAAAAATATTCCGGACACACTCCTATGTCCCAAATCACCTAATGAAGCTATTCGAGTTATAAAATCCGCATTTCGAGGTCGTTTACCCGCAGTTGACTTTTCTCATTTTAAGGCTATTTTTAAAGATTAAGTTACTGAATTCTCATTTAACCATTCCGATTTCAAGCCTATCGACTCTAACACATCAATAATAGAATAACCAACCTATGACAAGTCAATAACTGCGATTAAAAATGCAGGTTTTACGTAACGACGGACCGGGTCGTTACATTCTCCCCCTCTTAAACAAACGTTCGTCCTCGAACGTGCTAAGGGTCGTTCCAAAAGCCATCAACCGCCGAATAACCTTACCATGTACACACCCGGGTCTCCAGACCCCCAATAGGTACCACACACAACCGACACACGCGGTCCGTAACAACAACATCACCCACAAGGGGCGAGCACATGAACAAATGTAACAACAGATTCACGGGCGTATCCAGAGAATGGGCTAACTCATGATGAACATGCGAATATGAAAAATCGGAATCAATTAAAAACTTAAGCTTCTCGTGATAGACTGAAACAATACCTGGGATTACGGCATCAGAATCCTTCTCATCCGGTCTGGTCGGGAATGCATAAAATCGGGCCTGATCACCACCGGATCGACCTCCCCCTCTTGGGCGACCCCTAACTGCCTGACCCCCACCTCTAGCTGCCTGGGCGGGCGATGCAGCTACTGATTCTGAAACCGCGGGCTGACTCCTCTGCTGATAAGTACCTCTCGCAAGATGAGGCAAAACCTCTTAATATGGCCCACATCTCCACACTCAAAACAACCTCTCTCGTAGAATGGCACTACGGACTAAAGGGAACCCCTAGCACCGTGATAAATACTGGAAGAACCAGGCATAGATGAATTCTGATCCGATGGTGCCCAAGATGAACTCTGAGCTGGCAGGTCACTAAAAGATGGTTGCACCTGATGGGAACTATGAGGATCATGACCAACTGATCCACCACGATAACCTGAGCGACTTGGCTGAGCCTTCCTGAATGGACGGCCTCCGCCGGGCTGAGGCTGCCCCCTGAAGGAACCTCACCAAAACTCCCAGATCCTCGAGACCTCTTGGCCTCCCTCTCAATCCGCTCTTGCCGGCGAACTAACTCAATCTCTCTGGAAATGTCAACCACCTCCTAAAAAGAAGCGCAAAATACCCTCTCCCTAGTCAGAAAAACCCGAAACTGATAAGTGAGGCCATCAACGAACATCCTGATTCTCTCCCTATCCATGGGAACTAGCCAAATAGTATGACGGGCCAACTCGGAGAACCTCATCTCATACTGCGTCATGGTCATGTCTTCCTGGCGCAACTATTCGAACTCCCTGCGCAGCTCCTCCCTGCGGGACTGCGGTATATACTTCTCCAGGAATAGAATGGAGAACTGACGCCAGGTAAGGGGCGCTGCATCAGCAGGTCTACGCCTCTCATAGGCCTCCCACCAAGCAAGTGCAGCTCTTGAGAACTGGAATGTAGTAAATGGGACCCCACTAGCCTCCAATATTCCTGCTGTGCGAAGGATCCTCTGACACTTGTCCAAAAAGCCATGGGCATCCTCGCCCTCAGTACCACTAAAAATCGGAGGCTGGAGTCTACTGAACCTCTCCAACCTACGCTGCTCATCATCAGCTAAAGCTGGGACCACATAATCCTGGGCTGGGGCAACCGGCTGAACTGAGACTGTCCCAGGTGTCTGAAGCCCCTGGTTAACTTGCTCAGGTGTCCGGGAATCTAGAGTCTGAGTGCCGCCCCCGGCCTGAGAAGTAGCAGCAGTAGACACGGCGACGGCCTGTGCCAAGCTGGTGCACACTGTCAAAATCTGGGCTAGGGTCTCCTGAAGACCCGGAATCACAATGGGCACTGCACGTGTCTGAGTCTGCCCCGCTGGAATCTCAGTTGCGGGGACCTGCTCCTGAGTAATAGGAGGGTCCACAGGTACTGCCCCGGCTGCGGGCTGCACCCCTCCCTCTGCCACGACCTAGACCTCTAGCTGGTCCTACTAGTGTCTGATCACCACTATCATTAGCACGAGTCCTCACCATCTGTGAGAGAATGAAAACAACAGAAGTTTAGTTTCAGAGTTCAACAGAGTCGCACGACAGAATTGAAAGAATGTGAGATTTTTCCTAAAGGTTCTGCAACCTCTCGAAGATAAGTACAGACATCTCTGTACCAATCCGCAAGACTCTACTAACCCTGCTCATGACGGTGAGACCTATTTAACCTAGCGCTTTGATACCATCTTGTCACGACCCAATTTCAGAGTCGTGATGGCGTCTGTCGTGGAACCAGGCAAGCCTCCCTTTTTAACTAAGCTAAATTCAAATTCCAGTAAAGATACAATTTTTTAAAATGAATTTATTAATAAAACTAAGAATCAGAAGTTAAAACAATATTTGAAGAACTAAATTTAAAACCTCCAACCCCGGATCCGGTGTCACTCAGTCATGAGATACTATAACATAAAGCAAATAAAAAGAGAAATGGACAACATTATCTCAAACTAAAGAACAACAGGTAGAATAAGAAAGAGAAGACGAGGTCGCGATAGCCAGCTGCTACCTCGACAACTCCAATAGAAACACTAACCGCTGCTCAATATCCGCTACCAGGTCCCAGTGACCTGGATCTGCACACAAGGTGTATAGGGTAAAGTGAGTACACCAACTCAGAAGTAACGAACCCAAACTATAGGCTGAGAAGTGGTGACGGACAAAACCTCATTTGTGTTACAATAAATAATGTATAGAATTTAGACATGCTAACAGTTTATCAGGATGAGTAAATATGCCAAGTATGCCAGTATACTCTACATGCCATCATAAAATATATGCATGAAACTAGTATGGATATGCACATAGTGCTCACATCTCTCCCACAGAAGTCCACTCAGTACTATATATGGCCCTTAGACCCAGGGAAGTTCCATCGCGGAATATGTATAAACACTGGTGACCGTAGTCACTCCGTATTGAGGAAAAAGGCCAGTCCAGCCCCCACGGAGAAGATCCATCTCTGGAATAGAACACTCGGACAATTTCCATATCCAGGGAAGATCCATCCCTCTCATAACATCAGCTTCGGACAAGATCCATGCCCAGGGAAGATCCATCCCTCAATATCACTTCGGACAAGATCCATGCCCAGGGAAGTTCCATCCCTCATCACTTCGAACAAGATCCATGCCCAGGGTAGATCCATCCCTCATCACTGAGCTCATTGGGGGTGTAAAGACTCCGGAGGGGCCCTAGTGTCCCAAGCACCATATCAAGCCAACGAAGGCATGATTTAAATATCACTGCAGTGTGCAGTCCATTCTCATAACTGTCTCAATAACATGGTCTCGGCCTCACTCAGTCATTACTCTTCAATCTCACTCACATGGATCACAAATTCCTCCATCGGCCTGAAACAATGATAAATATGCATGTAATTAACAATACTGAGACTAAGATATGAAATGATATGCTATAACAGGACTGAGTATATGACTTCAATTAATCACAACATGAGAAAACAATATACGACCACTCGGGTCTTAGTATTTCCAACATGAAGCCTAGCATTTATACTTAACATGATTTCTAACATGTTCACAATTACCACATTAATAGATGCACAAATATCATCACGGAATAATCACTAAGCGGGGACATGGGATAAACCAGGCCACAAATACCCGGTGCACGCCCTCACGCCCGTCACTTGGCATGTGTGTCACCTCAACAATAATCATAAATCATTTAGCTCGGAGTTTCGAACCCTCAGAACCAAGTTTGGAAATGTTACTTACCTCAAAATCGGCTAAAATACTACTCCGCAGTGCCTTTGCCTCTAAATTCAGCCTCTGAGTGCTCCAAATCTACTAAGTTCAGATTTTTATCATCAAATTATGCTTTAGGAACAATTTCCAATCGAAAGATATCAAATTTAACCCAAAAATCCAAAACCGGTCAAAACCCGACCCCTGGGACCGCATCTCGAAACTCAGAAATTTTTATAGAAAAGTGTTCTTCGTCCTCTCATGAGTCAGTACATATAAATAACATCAAAATTGGAGTTCGTTTGACCCCTCAAATCGACCCCTAAAGGTCTCTTAATCTCAAGACCTAAAACCCAATTTTCTACTGATTTTCCATGAATTTACACCAATTTTATTCTCTATAATCACCCATAATCGAGTTTTAATGACTAGAACACTTACCTCTATGAATAACAAGAATTTCCGTCTTCAAAATCGCCCCCAAGAGCTCTTTGCCGTACAACAATGGTGAAAAAGAGGGTTTAATTCGCGGAGGAAATATTTAAATACTGCCTAGGTCAATACTCAGTGAGATTGTATCCTCTCTGGGGCGTTAGCACTGAACAATTTTTCACCTGCCCTATTTTACTCTCCGCGATCGTAGCCCCTCAGGTGCGATAGCACTGAACAATTTTTCAACAGCCTTCTCCAACTCTTCTGGATAACCTCTAGTATAATGGTCATAAATTTTTGTAAAAAATTTCAAATTACAATTGGCTTAACTTTCTGAAAACTAGATATCAAGAGCTACAACTTTCATTTTTGGATCATGTTCAAATTCCTTATAGATTGTGAGTTATAATCTTCCAAAGTTGGGACAGTGCATGAGAAAATTTACTCTGTGCGATCGCGGGAAGCCTTGTGCGATTGCACAGCACAATTATTTTTTTTCCAAAATTTCTCTATGCTAACATATCCAAATCAGTGCTATCGCACTTTACACCCCTGAAGCCAAAAACCAACAACTAGAAATGGCCTAGAAATGGCCCGAAACCACCCCGAAACTCACCCGAGACCCTCGAGACCTCAACCAAAACATACCAACACATCCCGTAACATCACACAAACTTAGTCGAGCCTTCGAATCACCAAAAACAACGCAAAAACACTATATCACATCGAATTCAAGCGTATGAACTTTGAAATTTCTAAATTCCACCAACGATGCAGAAACTATCCAAAACGCATTCGATTGACCTGAAATTTTACACACATATCCAAAATGGCATTACAAACCTGATCCAACTTCCGAAATTCTATTCCGACCCCGATAGCCTATTTTCCACTGCCGACCGGAAATCGCCAAAAACTAACTTTCGCCAATTCAAGCCTAATTCTACACCGGGCATCACAAAAATATTCTGGACACACTCCTAAGTCCCAAATCACCTAACGAAGCTATTCGAGTTATAAAATATGCATTTCGAGGTCGTTTACCAACAAGTCAACCCTCAGTTGACTTTTTCCATTTTAAGGCTATTTTTAAAGACTAAGTTACTGAATTCTCATTTAACCATTCCGATTTCAAGCCTATCGACTCTAACACATCAATAATAGAATAACCAACCTATGACAAGTCAATAACAACGATTAAAAATGTAGGTTTTACGTAACGACGGACCGGGTCGTTACAGAGTTTGAGATTCATTTTCAAGCAAGAATGTCACAAAATCTGGTCCAAAGGAAGTAGATGTTCTTTGACGTTATCTACACCTTGGATCTTCTACACTTGGAGTGTTTTCCTTTAGTTCTTCCCGAGGTCGTTTAGGTCTTTCACTTAACGACTCGCATTCAGTTTTATATGGATAGATGCTTTCAAAGAATTCAACATTATCTGATTCCATTATTGTATTAACATGAATCTTGGGATTATCGGATTGATAGACCAAAAACCAAAATGCTTTACTGTTTGTAGCATATCCAATGAAAACGCAATCTACGATTTTAACCCTTTTAGGTAAAGGAACTTGTACTTTTGCTAGACACCCACACTTTGAAATATTTCAAGTTGGGTTTTCTTCTTCTTCTTTTTTCATATGGAATAGATTGCGTTTTGTTGTGGGATACATTGTTGAGTATTCGGTTAGCTGTAAGGATAACTTCCCCCCACAAACACTGCGGGAATACAAAACTTATTAATAAAGAATTCATCATTTCCTTTAATGTCCGACTTTTCCTTTCCGCAATTCCGTTGGATAGAGGTGTGTAAGGTACAGTAGTTTGATGGATAATTCCATATTCCGAATATATTTCTGCAAACGGAGATTCATATTCTCCACCTCTATCACTTCTAATCATTTTGATCTTTTTATTCAATTGATTCTCCATTTCATTATTGTATTGCTTATATGCTTCAATTGCTTTATCCTTACTATCAAGCAAATAAACATAACAATATCGAGTGTAATCGTCAATAAAAGTAATAAAATACTTTTTCCCACCTCGAGATAGTGTCGACTTCATATCGTAAATGTCAGTATGAATTAAGTCTGAAGGACTTGAATTCCTTTCCACAGACTTATTGTCACGACCCGATCCCACCTTCAGGTCGGGATGGCGCCTAACGTTGCATCCACTAGGCAAGCCAACATGTTAACTGTATTGATTTATTAACAAGTGAAAATAACAAACACTGACTATATAATTGAAACAAAGTGCGAAAGTATTAACATAATTCTAAATAACGATAGCTAATAACGCAGAAATCCCTTTAAGTACAACATGAAGTGGAGTCACAACCTCACGAACTAGTCTAAGATTTGACTAGAAACAACAGTTTGAAAATAAAAAGATGTATCTGTCTGGAAAATACATATAAGACAGAATGAAAGATAGACAGGGACGCCAAGATCCATGAACGCCATGCGGAACTACCTCGGTGTCGTCTGGAATGGATTGAAGGACACTCCCACTAGCGATGTCCACTGGGTCCGGCTGCGTAATCTGCACAACATAAAGAAGTGCAGGTGTAGCATCAGTACAACCGACCCCATATACTGAGTAAGTGCCGAGCCTAACCTCGGCGAAGTAGTGACGAGGCTAGGACACGACAACAAATTGTACATGTGCAGTTCAATAGTATAGTAGAAAATAAACAAGAATACAATTAGGGGGAAGAACATGTTGGGGATAAGAGATAGCAAATACTGAAATGACGGAAATGAAACAACAGTCTAAAATATCCAAAAATAATAACGGGTATTGACAACACAAATTAAACAATGAAAAGAAACGGCACGGCATGTCACCTCGTGCATAACAATATAAAATATGGCACGGAATGTCCCCTCGTGCATAAACAACATAAACATGACACGGAATGTCCCCTCGTGCATAAAACATCACAATCACGGCACGGAATGTCCCCTCATGCATATATATCATCAACACGGCACACAATGTCCCCTCGTGCATAATAATCATAAACACGGCACGGAAATAGTAATCAATCGGCACAGAATGTTCCTTCGTGCATAAATATAATCAATCGGCACAGAATGTTCCTTCGTGCATAAATAATAATCAATCGGCACATAATGTTCCTTCATGCATAAATAATAATCAATCGGCATGGAATGTTCCCTCGTGCATGATGAGTGTAAAAGCAACAATTGATATGAAAGTTTAACAATACGACATTTCAAATTTTCAGAAATAATCAATAAAATTCTACTGTCCCGGCAAGGGACTCAGCTATAACCAATCTCACTTAGAGGTATAATGTCAACAGTTTAATCCTCGACCGAACACAATATCAATAATTTTTCTACGTCATGAAATAACCTCAAGGTACCACTTTCAAGGTTCCCAATAATTCACAACACGGAGAATATCAAAGAACATTAAACAACTTATCAAAATCGAATCACGGACATGCTTAACCACAACATATAGGTACCCGTCACCTCACCTATACATTGGAAATGAATTACACATAGAAAATAGGACTCTATACCTATTCCCTCAAGCAAAGGTTAGGCCAAACACTTACCTCGGCTCCAAGAATGCAAGTTAAGCCTCAATCACGGCCTTTCCTCTTGAATCCGACTCCGAAACGATAATATCCACGAAGCTATGGTGGAATGGCCTCCTAAGACTCGCCCAAGAAGAGTGGAGAAGAAGAAAATGGTGAAAGGTATGAAAATTACGTAATGGGTATTCTGTTTTGGACACTTTAAATAACCGGGCAAAATTACTCTACGCGATTGCGATAGAAAGGCAGCGATCGTGGAGAGTACTGGGTTTCAGACTTATGCGATCGTGAATAATGGATTGCGATCGCAGAGAACTAGGACGTGGACCCACGCGATCGCGAACGAAAGAACGCGTTCGCATAGAACAAATTGCTGCCCAGCCCCCAACCTCACAGGAGACTTACGTGATCACGGACATAGGGGTGCGATCGCGTAGAGCTAAACCCTAAGGCTCTGGTTCGCACTTAGCTCTTTGCGATCACGCAGAGAAAATTGACCCCCTCCTCACACAACACTACACGATTGCGGGGCAACCTATGCGATCGAATAGTGTAAAATCCCAGACACCAGAACAACCCCAAAAACTAGATTTTCCAACTCTTTTGCACCCCAACACCTACCCGGAACTCACCCCAGCCCTCGAGACTCAAAACCAAATATACACACGACTTCAAAATCATCCTACAAACTTATTCGAGTAATTAAACCACTAAAATAACATCAAAAGTAATGAATTAAACTCAAAAATCCATAGAATTTCCTCAAACTTCATATACTTCTAAATTCTCCAATTTTGATCCAAAACATGTCAAACCAAGTCTGTTCCTTTCCAAATTTTACAGATAACTCACATAACACATACTGAACCTGTTCCGGGATCCGGAACCATAATACGGGCTCGGTAACACATATTTCACATCAAAGTTCATTTTCAATAATCTTTCTTATTTTCAGAAAATAATTTTCTTTAAAAATTTATTTCTCGGACTTGGGACCTCGGAATTCGATTCCGGGCATACGCCCAGATCCCATATTTTCCTACGGACCCTCTGGGACCGTCAAATCATGAGTCCGGGTCAGTTTACCAAAAATATTGACCAAAGTCAACTTTATTCCATTAATTATCATCAATTCAACTGTTTAACATATTTCCACATAAAGGCTTCCCGGCTACGCGTTCGGACTGCGCACGCACATCGAGGTAGGATTAACGGAGGCTTTCGAGGCCTCGAAACACAGTTTTTACTAAATTTACACAAGATGACCTTTTGGGTCATCACAATCTCCACCTCTAAAACAACCGTTCGTCCTCAAACGGACATAGAAAAGTACCTGAATCGGGGAAAAGGTGGGGACATCGGCTCCGCTTATCGGGCTCGGACTCCCAAGTAGCTACCTCAATAGGCTGACCTCTCCACTGAACACGAACTGAATGATAACTCTTCGATCTCAACTGTCGCACCTGCCGGTCTTATATGGCTACCGGCTCCTCCTCATAAGACAAATCCTTGTCGAACTGGACACCACTGAAGTCAAGTACATGAGATGGATCCGCAATATACCTCCGGAGCACAGACACGTGAAATACCGGATGCACGGATGATAGACTAGGTGGCAAGGCAAGTCTATAGTCCACCTTTCCTACATTGTCCATAATCTCAAATGGACCAATGTACCTAGGGCTCAACTTGCCCTTCTTTTCGAATCTCATCACGCCCTTCATGGGCAACACCCGAAGAAATACCCGGTCGCCTATCATAAATGCCAAATCTCGAACTATGCGATCCACATAACTCTTCTGCCTGGACTGAGCTGTACGAAGTCTATCTTGAATGATCTTCACCTTGTCCAAGGCATCCTGGAATAACTCGGAACCCAACAATTTAGCCTCTCTCGGCTCAAACCATCTGACTGGATACCGACACCGTCTACCATACAACACCTCATACAAAGCCATATGAATGCTCGACTGATAGTTGTTGTTGTAGGCAAACTTAGCTAAAGGCAAGAACTGGTCCCATGAACCTCCAAAGTCAATAACACAAGCTCGCTACATATCCTCCAAAATCTGAATAGTACGCTCGGACTAACCGTCCGTCTGAGGATGAAATGCGGTGCTCAAATCAATTTGGGTGCCCAACTCTCGCTGAAATACTCTCCACAAATGGGAGGTAAACTGAGCTGATATAATGGATATGGGCACACCATGCAGTCTAACAATCTCTCTCATATTGATCCTTGCCAACTTCTCTGCTAAATACGAAACTGATACTGGAATGAAGTGAGCTGACTTGGTCAGCCTATCCACAACGACCCATACTTCATCAAACATCCTCTGAGTCTGTGGGAGTCCAACTACGAAGTCCATGGTGATACGCTCCCACTTCCACTCGGGAAGCTGAATCTGCTGCATCAAACCACCGGGTCTCT
>ML428518.1:0-18979 GCA_005239525.1 Nicotiana knightiana | reverse complement strand
TCTCTCTCTCTCTCTCTCTCTATATATATATATATATATATATATATATATATATATATATATATATTATTAAGATTAAGCAGGCAAGAAAATGGATGTGCGAGGCTAACGCAATAGGCTTGAGCGCGTTAGCGCTTAATCAATCCGTTGCGTGTTCCTTTCGTGACTCAAACAGCCGGTACACTTTCTGGCTCGCAATGACTCAAAGGGGTGGGGGCTATATATTTTCTTGCAAAGCAGGCTGTTCGCCGTTCAGAAAGGGTGAGCCTCTTTGATTCAAAAGGCGCTACTAAACTACTCTAGTACAACTAGTGTTAGTAGTACAACAGAATGCCATTCACCCCGCAAGCCCTTCGTATGTAAGACCTATTGAAGTACCAAAGGCGAACGACATTAATACAGCTGTTAAGAATACTCTCCGATGTTGACTTTGTAAACCAAGGTCGAAGCCGAAGCCGAAGCCGAGCCGAGCCGAGCCGGGCGACGAGCAACGAGTGACGACGACGATGCGAGGCTTGCCTTCTTCTTAACTCTTTAAGAGCTAGAAGAAGAGCAATTGTATATATACCCATAAAAAGTCTTTTATTCCTCCAATATGGGGCAATGCCCCTTTTCCAAGGAGGGAAACTCAAATATTTCATTTTTCCTCATTTCCCATTCACCCTCTTTAAGCTATACCAAACTTAAAATTAAGCTACACCAAGCTTAAAGACCAAGAGTATAATATACTGGACTTCCAGTATAATATACTGGTCCAGCATAATAGGCTGAAAGTTCATACACATGTGCTCCAATTTCCAGCATATTATGCTGAACTTTCCTCGTATTGGAGTTCTAGCATAATATGCTGGAAGTTCATACACAGGTGCGCCGATCTCCAATATATTATGCTGGAACTTTTCGTGTTGCAGCAAAGTAGTGGCTGTTTTTCAATGACTTTGTAAACGCTGGTTATTTTTAAATGATCGGTCTGAAAGCTGGCTAGCCCGTGCTATTTTTACCAAATAACACCACTAATGGTGGGTAATTAATTCTAAATTATTTACGTGTAGTTTACTTTTTTTTTGTTGGTAAATTGTAGTTTTTCAATCCCACTAAAAGTTCTTCTGTATATTACTTTTACCTTTCTTATTATTCATGTCCCAGAAAAAAAAACTAAATAAATACAGTACATAAAGTATCCTGCAGAGTCCAGGGAAGGGTCGTACCCCTAAGGAGTGTGATGTAGATAGTCTATTCCAATACAAATATTAGTGGATGCTTCCACGGCTCGAACGCGTGACTTATAAGGCACAAAAAGACAATTTTACTATTGCTTCAAGCCTCATTTTCGTATCAAATAAAACAATACCTTACTATTTAGAATTAGTTTAACAAAACTTTTTATTTCACACATAGTGATATGTTTATATGACCACAAAAATCTCATGACATGTTTACTATCACAAATATAAAAAATCTTTTTTGTTCTTTTAAATATTATTCATAATCAAAATATGTCACATAATTGAAACAGAGGGAATATCAATTTTGTTTTGAATTATTCAGCTCCAAAATCTCCTAAGATTCATAAATCTTACACCTAAGTAGTGTAAGATATATATATTTTAAACTTGTTTATACTATAAAGAAAATTGAAATTACTAATAGTTATTTTTGTTGCAAATTTGTACTACCTTTGGGACAAACAGTTAGACATGATATAGGGAGCTGCCTCGAAAATTGAAATTAAAAGTATGATTTTTCTAGTTGCCACGAAAATTACAATAGGAAGACCTATTTTAGAAGTGGCGAAATTCTACGAAAATTCCTATGAAGTACGTTAGAAACTTCTGGGAGAGATAAGTGAAAAGAAAATTAGGGCACAACACAAACTACGAAAGAGACTGCTTAATAAAAATAAAATATATTATTTCCATTTTTAAGAAATATTATTTGGGGGATTAAATCCCATTAATTTACACAAAAGTCTTTCTTCTTCTTTTTTCCTTCCGAAACTAGAAAGTTAGATTCCTACTCTTCTTTAAAAATTTATAAGTGGATTGCCCCCCACACCCCCAAAAAAGAGAAAAAATAAAAAGTAAATAGAATTCAAAGAACTTTTTAGTTTTGTTTAATCTATTCGTTATCGGATACTTACTACTTCGATAATTTGAATCATAGCGCGTAGGACCTAATAAAGAAAGAATACCCTTTATGCCAAAAATTCATTCTTAATATTTGAATCCGAAACCTACAATTTAAAATAGAAAGATTATTTAAGGCAGTCTGATGCATAAGGTATTCTGCATATATGCAAGGTCCGGAGAAGTATTAACTGTTGTCCAATTTTTTTTTAACTATATTTGATTTTTATATCTCTTGAAAGAAAGGATAATATATTTACCGTAATTGGATTTTCCTTCTTATAGAAGTAAATTATAGGTCTTTCATATTTGGCTAGTCTCTTTTCTTGTAAGAAAATATTTGGACTTCTATAAATTGAGGATCCTTCATTCTTATTAGCATCATCCATAATGTAGCCATATGAGGTTTGAGAGTCGTATTTAGGGGGATAACTGTAGGGGATAAGCGTTAGTGTGTCACTTGTGTTTGCCTCTCCGTGAGGTTGTTCTTTTGATATCTTTAACTGTCTTTTATATAGTGGATTGCTCATCTTCATCCGTGAACGTAGGTCAATTGACCGAACCACGTTAAATATTTGTGTCTTTTTAGTATATTTCTCTCTTGTTATCTGATTTATCGTCGTTCAGGTATTGCTTTAATATTTATTTCCGCATGACACTTAATTTTTTCGGTCCTAACAAAAAAGACCATAACTCAAGAAGTATGATGTAAGCAGTTAATCTTAATACAAGTATTAATAACTTTCACGGGTCAAATCCGTAACCTATAAGTCACGTGAACGAGGCTCGACTAGGGGAGCCCAAAGGGATAAGTTGCATGAATGAACGTAGAAATGATAAATACGTGTCTCAATTAAGTGAACCTTTTGGAAATTGCTTTAATTTGTTTGAATCTTTAGAACACAAGTAGTAATAACCAGCAGTAGTCAACCTTGGTTTATTCCAAAAACGTGTTTTTCAAGTCCTCGGAATTTTGTGTTTGAATCTTTCAAGTTCGATGTGGATTGGGACCTTATTAATTCTGAATTGGTGTTAAAAATGCAGGGGTATTGTATCTATACTGAGTTTTTGGGTAATAATTGAACTTATACCCACTTTGCAAAAACGTTTGCAAGTGTACCTATTTTTTCCGATCAACTTCAGCTTGTCGGTTCTGAAGTTAAAAGAAAAATGCCTGAAGTGAAAAAATTGCACTTCAAATGCACTTAAGGCCAAATAGGTCTGAATTGCAACCAATTGTTTCATCCACTTAAGGCTAATAAGTCTGAAGTGAAAAACTACACTTCAGATGCACTTAAGGCCAATAAGTCTAAAGTGCAACAAACGTTTTCATTTACTTAAAGCTAATAAGTCTGAAGTGAAAATTTGCACTTCAGATGCACTTAATGCCAATAAGTTTGAAGTGAAAAATTGCACTTCAGATGCACTTAAGACCAAAAGGTCTGAAGTGCAACAAACGTTTTGCTACACTTAAGGCCAAAAAGTCTGTAGTGCAACAAATGTTTTATTTAGCTCAGGTCTCAATTGCTTCTCTCATTCTTTTTAAGACTAGGATTTTCTTCTTCGTCAATCTCCATTTTCATGGCTGAATCTTAGCTTAACATGGTAGCAGAGCAAAGATCCGCGTAGCTCTCGATGTCCTATGTCAATTCAACGTTTTTCATTTTGGTCAAGTTTTGTTTTGTCGGCGACGGACTGTTCGTGTTTCATTTTTGAATGATACTGGAGATCCTTCTCAAAAAATCACCGCAAAGGTTGTTCTCCTTGGATTAGCTGAAACAAAGATGGTAATATCTTCCGATTCTTCAGAATTTTTCTTCAATGTTATGTTCTATGCCTTAGCTTGAGAGTATTTGGTGTTATTTGTTGTTTTAAAAATCGTATCTGAGGTCGAAATTAGATGCATGTATATCCTTCCAATTATTTCTTGTGAGAATCGTTTAATTGCTAGCGAACCGATAACATGTGGCTTGCGTGGTTAAGAAATTTCGTGTCTAAAGATATTGCTGACAGTGTCCTACATCGTGATACTGCAAGAGAGATTTGGAGAGATACAAAGGAAAGGTATGGGCAATCTAATGCCAGTAGGTACTATCAAATTCAAAGAGAGACTTTTGGTGTCTCTCAAGGATCTTCTGATATTGCTAATTACTACACCAAACTTAGAAAGCTATGGGATGAGTTGAAAACTGCCTCTTTTGGTCCATCTTGCACATATGGGACTAAGCCACAATACAGTGAAGGGCAGAAACAGACCCGCTTCCTAACTGGGCTCAATAACACCTACTCCAATGTCAGAAGCAATAGCTTAATGATGACTCATGTGAAAACTCTAGGAAAGGCTTATTCTATGTTTCTTAATGATGAAAATCAAAGAGAACTTCAATCATCAGGGGCCAACATCCTCTTAGAGTCTTCCTCTTCAGTCAAGACTTCTCCTACTCCACCCATTGTTCTTCCTCAATCCAACAACACTAACAAAGTCTACACTCAGAAGGTCAATTTTGACAACAAGAGGGTGACTACTGTTTACAAATATTGTAAGAAGTCTGGACATTCAGTTAACAAGTGCTACAGACTTCATGGCTTCCCAATAGACTTCAAATTCACTAAAGGAAAAAGGTCAGCAACCTGTGTTCAAGTTGATGATCTTAGAACAGATTCATCCTCCTCCTCTGAAGGTACAACACCTGTTTCTGCTCATGGTTTCACCAAGGAGTAATACCAACACTTGGCGAATCTCTTCCAATAATCTCACATAACCACATCAATCCAGGAAGCTCCCATTAGCAATGCTATCATGGGTGCCTTTGCAGGTGTGTTCTGCAGCCTTGTTGTATACTCTCTTGCCTTGTGTTGTGTTTCAAATTTAAAAGTAAACAGTTGAATTCTAGATTCAGGTGCAACAAATCATATGACACCTCACAACATCACTTACACAACATTCAACTTTTACCCTTTCTTTTTCTAGTAACACTCCCAAATGGTTATAAAGTAAAAGTAACATGCACTGGTTCTCTAAATCTTTGTGCTGATTTTACTTTGTGTAATGTTCTTCTAGTTCCTTCTGTTTAGTTCAATCTAATCTCTGTTCCTCAATTAGTTTCTTATTTCAGTTGTACAACCTTCTTTACCAAATTTTCTTGTCTCATATAGGGCCTTTCTCTGAAGAGGCCATTGAAAATTGGTAGAGCACCAAATAGGATGTATGTCATTCAATCTTCTTCTAAACTTGATATATCTGTAAGTACCATTTCAGCTATTCCTTCTTTACCTAGATGTGATTACAGTGCTTGCACTACCTCATGTAATCATGTTACTTTAGGTAATAAAACTGGTTTTTTTGGCATCATAGATTAGGACATATGCCTTTTTTCTAAGATGAAATCTATTTCTTATTTGTCTGATAAACTGTCTTTTAAGCAATCTTTTATATGTTCTGTATGTCCTTTAGCTAGACAACAAAGACTCCCCTTCCCAGATATTTCCATTAAATCTACTCATCCATTTCAACTTTTTCATGTTGACTTGTGGGGTCCCTATCATACTAGAACATATCATGGATTCAAATATTTTTTAACCATTATGGATGACTATTCTAGAGTCACCTGGACCCATTTGCTTTCTTGTAAAAGCAATGCATTCAACATTATTAAAATATTTGTTCTTATGGTCAAAATTCACTTTCACACTTCTGTTCAAACACTTATATCATACAATGCCTTTGAACTTGGTTCAAGTTCTCAGGTTGCTTCCTTTTTGGCTGAATCTGGAATCATCCATCAAACTACTTTACCTCACACTCCCCAGCTGAATGGGGTGGTTGAAAGGAAACACAAACATCGCCTAGAAACTTCTAGAGCATTACTTTTTCAGTCCAAATTTCCTGTCAAGTACTGGGGTGATTGTGTCTTAACAACCACATATCTCATTAATACGTTTCCTTCCCCTATTCTTCAGAATATCTCTCCCTATGAGAAGTTTCATGGCCACCCTCCCATTTATAACCATTTGAGGACCTTTGGCTGCTTATGTTATGCCACTCTACCCAAGATAAAGAGAGACAAATTTCAACCTAGAGCTTCTCCATGTATATTTCTAGGGTACCCATTGCGAAAGAAGGTTATAAACTCTTGAACTTAGACATTCATGCCATTATTTTTTCCAAGGATGTTACTTTTCATGAGCGCATCTTTCCCTACCACTCTATTACTCCTTCTTCTGTTCCTCTTTCTTACTCAGTATCCACACGAACTCCTTCTTTCTTTGAAGATCCTCCACTTCCTGCTTCTACTCCTCATTCCGACCATCCTCCTTCAACTACTCCACCTTCTTATCATCCTCCTTCACCATCTTCTTATCCTTTTTCTCCTCCCCATACTGATTCTTCTACTTTTTCTCCTCCTCTCACTAAGGTACCCTCTTTTCCTTCAGTTTCTGCACCTTCTTCAACTTCTGCACCTCTCAAACATTCTACTAGAACCATTTATCCCCCCACCTATCTTAAATATTACATATGTACTTCTGCCAGTTCTGTTGTTCCTTCCAAATTTTCCACACCTGTTTCTCCTTTCCATGAACCTCAGTATTTTTAACAAGATGCACCTCACCCTGTCTGGCAAAATACTATGCTCAAGGAATTTCAGGCCTTGGATGCCAATCATACTTGGGATATTTTACCTTTGCCACCTGGCAAGAAGGCTATTCCTTGCAAGTGGGTGTATAAGGTCAAGCAGAAGAGTGATGGGTCCATTGAAAGATATAAAGCCAGACTGGTTATTGGAGGTGATTCCCAATAAGATGGCATTGACTGCACTGAAACCTTCAGTCTTGTAGTCAAATTTACTACCATCAAATTCCTCATCACTCCTGGTGTCAAACATAATTGGGTTGTTCATCAATTAGATGTCAACAATACATTCTTGCATGGTGACCTCCATGAAGAAGTTTACATGAAGATCCCTTTGGGCCTCACTGTCACTACCACCTCTTCTGATCCTCCTTTGGCTTGTAGATTGAGAAAATCCCTATATGGCCTCAAACAGGCATCAAGGCAGTGGTTTTCCAGGCTGTCTGCTTCTCTTATTTCCAAAGGGTATTCTCCCAGCAAGAATGACTCATCCCTATTCTCCAAGGTTTCTGCCTCCTCCATCATTCTTTTGGCTATATATATGTAGATGATATTCTCTTGGCTGGCAATGATTCTGATGAAATGGTTGCCCTGAAATCATTTCTGGATCAACATTTTAAAATAAAAGATCTTGGTTCTGTACACTATTTTTTTGGTCTTGAGGTCACCAAAGTCCCTTAAGGCTATGTTGTCAATCAATACAAGTACACCAGGAATCTCCTCCAAGAATTTCACTGTCTTGATGTGAAACCTGTTCTTACTCCACTTGATCCTCATGCCAAGATCACCTCTGAAGTTAGATATCATCTTCCTGATCTCTCATTGTATAGGAGGCTCATATGCAAGCTGAATTTTCTCCAACACACCAGGCTAGATATCTCCTTCTCTGTACAATATCTCAGTCAGTTCTTAGTATCTCCTAAGGTGCCTCACATGTTGGCTGCTCTACATGTCCTTAGGTATCTTCTCAATGCTCTTTCTCAGGGTATTCTGCTCAACAACACAACTGATTGTTCCTTACAGGTCTACTCAGATTCAGATTGGGCTGCTTGCTCCATTTCCAGGAAGTCTATGACTGGATACTATATTGTTCTTGGGGGTTCTCGTATTTCCTAGAAATCAAAGAAACAACACACTGTTCTTTGTCTTCTGCAGAGGCTGAATATCGAGACCTCAGGAAGGTTGTTGCTGAGGTTACATGGCTGGGTCTGCAGAAGATCGAGACCTCAGGAAGGTTGTTGCTGAGGTTACATGGCTGGTTCGTTTACTCTATGACATGGGTTTGGTGATCTCTTCTTTTGTCCCCGTGTATTGTGATAGTCAGGTTGCCCTTCACATTGCTAAGAATCTTGTATTCCACGGCGCACTAAACATATAGAGGTTGATTGTCATTATGTTTGTGATGTGATTTCCACTGGTTTAATCTCTCTTTAACATATCTCCACAACTCACCAACTTGCTGATGTCTTGACTAAGGCCTTGACATGTATTCATCATCACATGCTATTGTCCAAGATGGGTGTGTTTTCGCCCTCCAACTTGAGGGGTGGAGGTGGGGGTAGGGGTGGGGGGAGTGATGGAGTCCAATTACCAAGCCCAAACAAAACAGATCCAGGTTGACCATTTCATACTGGGCCCACTAGTGATTGGTCCTTATTTTTCATTTAGGGACTTGGGCCTTGTCCCGTTTTAATTATGTTGCATTGTAAATAACTAGTAGCTCCCTTTGTAATTTCCAATTAATTAGACTTTCATTTTATTTAGCTCGAATCTCAATCGCTTCTCTCATTCCTTTTAAGACTAGGGTTTTCTTCTTCTTTAATCTCCATTTTCATGGCTGAATCTTAGCTTAACATATTATTCTCTAAAAAGGTAAACTTTATACCTAGGACTTAAACCTTGGACTCTTAAGTTAAAGGATGAAAGAATACTTATCATTCCACCACAACCTTTATTGGTGACGTTACATCTTTACCCATTATAAAGAAAAGATAAGCATAACCACTAATTATATTCACATAATAAGTCTTGAGAATAACAATATTTATAAATTTTTCTCTCTATATTATGAAAAGAAAGTATTCACCCTTAGTCGTTATTTGATTAATATACTCTTATCTTTGCTCCTTATTGTTTAAACTTTAGTGGCTACCAAAATTTTAATTAAGTTGTAGCCTGCATAAAATGCAAATATCATGGAACTGTTATCCAATTTGTATTGGGTTAATAAACAATTAAACCATTAAACTTTCTGAAATATAAACAGAAACAGAAATTTAGTAGCACTAGTTTAACGAAATAAATTCTAGAAAACAGTATAGGAATAAATCGAACCCAATGAATGCACAGTGTATCCCTAAGGAAATTATTTCCCTCAAGTACTCGAGGTGTTGGAATATTATCCTTCCAGGATAGAACGATTTAACTCACCAGTGTGTTGGTACCAAAAACGCCGATGTAACAACGAATCACTCGAAGGTTGTAAAACACACTGGAAAAATATTGTGCAGAAGAGAAGAAGATAATCAGAAAATTTAGTAAGTAAAAATTCTGGGATTCAAGGCATATTTATTAATCATTTTGCACTGATTCTGAAAAGGTTTGCAACCTTTCAGAACATCCATAACTGTTGGAACAGGTGGGAATATTGCGGGAAAATTAAAAACGGATTTAAAATAATCCGAAAAAAGAAAAATGGACCGGACCGGGTCGCGGGTCATGGGTTATTCCGAATTGAATTTTTGTTAGTTAATTAACTTAATTAATTAAATTAATTGAAATAAATTTTGTCCAAAAAGATTAATTAATCAATCGTTGACCAAATCCGAATCCGAATCCGAAGCCGAGCCGAGCGAGCGACGACGACGACGGCGCGAGGCTTGCCTTCTTCTCAACTCTTTAAGACCTAGAAGAAGAGCAATTGAATATATACTCATCAAAAGTCTTTTCTTCCTCCAATATGGGACAATGTCCCTTTGCTAAGGAGGGAAACTCAAATATTTCATTTTTCCTCCATTTTTCATTCACCCTCTTTAAGCTACACCAATCTTAAAATTAAGCTCTACCAATTTCCATGTATGGTTATCCAAAATTGATTGAATCTCACTATTGACTGCCTCTTTCCAAAATGCTGAATCAGAAAATGACATAGCTTCATTAAAAGTTTGAGGTTCATTTTCAAGCAAGAATGTCACAAAATCTGGTCCAAAAGAAGTAGATGTTCTTTGACGTTTGCTACGCCTTGGATCTTCTACACTTGGAGTATTTTCCTTTTGTTCTTCCCGAGGTTGTTTAGGTCTTCAACTTAACGACTCACATTCAGTTTTATATGGATAGATGCTTTCAAAGAATTCAACATTATCTGATTCCATTACCATATTAACATGAATCTCGGGATTATCGGATTTATGAACCAAAAACTGACATGCTTTACTGTTTGTAGCATATCCAATGAAAACGCAATCTACTATTTTTGGTTCGATTTTAACCCTTTTAGGTAAAGGAACTTTTACCTTTTCTAGAACCCCCACACTTTGAAATATTTCAAGTTGGGTTTTCTTCCTTTTCATTTTTTATATGGAATAGATTGCGTTTTGTTGTGGGGTACTCTGTTGAGTATTCGATTAGCTATAAGGATAGATTCCCCCTACAAACTCTGCGGTAATTTGGAACTTATTAATAAAGAATTCATCATTTCCTTTAATGTCCGATTTTTCTTTTCTGCAATTCTGTTGGATTGAGGTGTGTAAGATGCAGTAGTTTGATCGATAATTCTATATTCTGAACATATTTCTGCAAACGGAGATTCATATTCTCCACCTCTATCACTTCTAATCATTTTGATCTTTTTATTCAATTAATTCTCCACTTCATTCTTGTATTGCGTAAATGCTTCAATTGCTTCCTCCTTACTATTAAGCAAATAAACATAATAATATCGAGTGCAATGTAACGACCCGGTCCGTCGTTACGTAGAACCTGCATTATAATTTTTGTTATTGACTTGTCATAAGTTGGTTATTACGTTATTGATGTGTTAGAGTCGATAGGCTTGAAATCGAATGGTTGTAGTTAGAGTTCAGTCGTTAGGTGATTTGGGACTTATGAGTGTGTTCAGAATAATTTTGATGTCCGGTGTAGAATTAGGCTTGAATTGGCGAAAGTTAGTTTGTGGTGATTTCCGGTCGGCAGTGGAAAATAGGATATCGGGGTCGGAATGGAATTCCAATAGTTGGAACAGGTTCGTAATGTCATTTTGGATGTGTCTGCAAATTTCAGTTCAATCGGAGTTGTTTTGGATAGTTTCGGCATCATTGGTGGATTTTAGAAATTTCAAAGTTCTTAGGCTTATATCCGATGTAATTTTGGTGTTTCGATGTTAGTTTTGGTTTTTGAGAGTGCAACTAGCTTGAACGATCAAATGTAACGTGTTAGTATGTTTGGTTGGGGTCCCGAGGAGCTCGGGATTGATTTCTAATGGTTAACGCGGAGTTGAAAAAGTGCAACAAGCAGCTGCTGGTTTTCTGGTTACCGATGTAACCGCACCTGCGGATGTTTGATCGCAGGTGCGGGCCTGCAGGAGCGGAAGAAGTCTCCACAACTGCGAGATTTTTCCAGCCAGGGAAAAAGTCATAGATGCCGATAGGGGGCCGCACCTGCGAAGTCGCAGATACGCAATGTGAGTCGCAGGTGCCGAGTTAGGACGTTTAATGGAAGGTCGCATGTGCGGTTAAGGGACCACAGGTGCGGGAGTTTGGCTGCAGGTGCGGAAACCCCTGGACAATATTAAAATAAACCCTCTGCGACTTAAACCCTTTTTACACCATTTTTGTACGGACGGAGAGTTTTGGGGATGATTTTTTNCTAAATTTGATATTTTTCGATTGGAATTTATTCCTTAAGCATGAATTGATGATAAAAATCTGAAATTGGTAGATTTGGAGCCTTCGAAAGTTGATACGAGAGGCAAGCGTGTTGTGGAATAGTTTCGGGGCTAGTTTTGAGGTAAGTAATGTCTTTAAATCTTGTCCTGAGGGTATGAAACCATAGACTCTACACCCTTTCACGGGTTTTGAAATACAAAGGTTGAAACTTTGGAAATATCTTCCCTATTTAGGCGACTAGTGAGTTGCTAAATCGATTTTAAGCCTGTGCTTAAATAGTAATTTTATATTTTGATATGTTTTGGGCAGTCAGCCACGTTTGGGGCCTAGTACCGATCTGTTTTCCCCTTGGAGGTTGTGTTTACTATATTTTCCTCAATGATATGTTATGATTTTTCACTCAGTCCTTCCATGACAAATTGTTTTGACACTCAGAGTATTTTGATACTATTTATTGAAAAATGAAACACTGTTTTGGGTCGAGAACCCGATATGTTTATGGCCTAAGCACAAATTGAGAGTGTCTGACTGAGTGAGGCTTTCAGGCCTATATTGTAAGGAGGCTTTCAGGCCTTATATGAGGGAGGCTTTCAGGCCTATATTGTGAGGAGGCTTTCAGGCCTTATATGAGGGAGGCTTTCAGGCCTATATCGTGAGGAGGGTTTGAGGACTTATGTTGTTATAGCGGTTGGNTGATGTCCGGTGTAGAATTAGGCTTGAATTGGCGAAAGTTAGTTTGTGGTGATTTCCGGTCGGCAGTGGAAAATAGGATATCGGGGTCGGAATGGAATTCCAATAGTTGGAACAGGTTCGTAATGTCATTTTGGATGTGTCTGCAAATTTCAGTTCAATCGGAGTTGTTTTGGATAGTTTCGGCATCATTGGTGGATTTTAGAAATTTCAAAGTTCTTAGGCTTATATCCGATGTAATTTTGGTGTTTCGATGTTAGTTTTGGTTTTTGAGAGTGCAACTAGCTTGAACGATCAAATGTAACGTGTTAGTATGTTTGGTTGGGGTCCCGAGGAGCTCGGGATTGATTTCTAATGGTTAACGCGGAGTTGAAAAAGTGCAACAAGCAGCTGCTGGTTTTCTGGTTACCGATGTAACCGCACCTGCGGATGTTTGATCGCAGGTGCGGGCCTGCAGGAGCGGAAGAAGTCTCCACAACTGCGAGATTTTTCCAGCCAGGGAAAAAGTCATAGATGCCGATAGGGGGCCGCACCTGCGAAGTCGCAGATACGCAATGTGAGTCGCAGGTGCCGAGTTAGGACGTTTAATGGAAGGTCGCATGTGCGGTTAAGGGACCACAGGTGCGGGAGTTTGGCTGCAGGTGCGGAAACCCCTGGACAATATTAAAATAAACCCTCTGCGACTTAAACCCTTTTTACACCATTTTTGTACGGACGGAGAGTTTTGGGGATGATTTTTTAAGAGGGAAATCAGTGTTCTTCATAGAGGTAAGTGTTTTGATCATTAAAACTTGTTTATGGGTGATTATTGAACACAATCTCAGCATNCTTTCACGGGTTTTGAAATACAAAGGTTGAAACTTTGGAAATATCTTCCCTATTTAGGCGACTAGTGAGTTGCTAAATCGATTTTAAGCCTGTGCTTAAATAGTAATTTTATATTTTGATATGTTTTGGGCAGTCAGCCACGTTTGGGGCCTAGTACCGATCTGTTTTCCCCTTGGAGGTTGTGTTTACTATATTTTCCTCAATGATATGTTATGATTTTTCACTCAGTCCTTCCATGACAAATTGTTTTGACACTCAGAGTATTTTGATACTATTTATTGAAAAATGAAACACTGTTTTGGGTCGAGAACCCGATATGTTTATGGCCTAAGCACAAATTGAGAGTGTCTGACTGAGTGAGGCTTTCAGGCCTATATTGTAAGGAGGCTTTCAGGCCTTATATGAGGGAGGCTTTCAGGCCTATATTGTGAGGAGGCTTTCAGGCCTTATATGAGGGAGGCTTTCAGGCCTATATCGTGAGGAGGGTTTGAGGACTTATGTTGTTATAGCGGTTGGGCTGTAGGAGCCCCTCCGGAGTTTGTACATACCCCCAGTGAGCGAAGGTACCTAATGAGTGATGCCCGCGGGGCTTATGCTGAGTGAATGTGAGGATGCCTGATGGGCTGATACTGAGTGACTGTGAGGATGCCTGATGGGCTGATATTGAGTGATGGTGAGAATGCCTGATGGGAAATGGTTACGACAAATGATTTTGGCCCGAGGGACAGTTTTATTAATATTTTACTGAGTTTTTGAACTATGATTTACTTCATTTTTCAAACTGGTTTTTACTGAGATAGACTGATATTACACTTGTTTTCAAAGGATTTCTGGAATTTGAACTTATGTATTTGATGAATAATTTATGGTGAATTGGTGTTTTACGGGTTTTGTGAATTGGTGTATCCGTGCTGTGTGTTTTATATTTCTCAGACTGTGATTTATTTTCATTACTACTGAGTTGGCGTACTCATCATTACTCCCTGTGACTCTGTGCACAGATTCAGGTGATGGTCTGGAGCAGTAGCTGTCTCAGTTCGTTAGCAGTAGATACGGGATTTCGAGGTAGCTGTCCAGCGTCCACAACTTCTCCATTTCCCTTCCTTATTTAGTTTTAGTGTTTGATTCAAAGACATATATTATAGTTTTAGAATAGTTAGATTTATTTATTCTTAGATGCTCATGACTATTGACTCCAGTCTTGGGAGGTTATGTTTAGAGTTGTTAGACTATTATTGGGACGCTATGACTTAATTACATTATTCTATGCTATGGTTGCTGCTTATTATTTAATTGTGAACTCTTATAATTGAACAAATGCGTAGTAAACAGATGGATGGCTAGCCTTGTTCCACGATAGGCGCCATCATGTCCTGTTAGGATTTGGGGTCGGGACAAGTTGGTATCAGAGCTCTAGGTTACATAGGACTCAACGATCATGAGCAGGTTCAGTGGAGTCTTGCAGATCGATACAGAGACGTTTGTACTTATCTTCGAGAGGCTGCAGAACTCTTAGGAAACATCTATATCTTTTTGAACTCTTTCGTGTCAATCTATTGATTCTTGAAATCTAAACTTGTGTTGTTTCATTCTCTCACAGATGGTGAGGACACGTAATACCGATCAGGCTGACCAGGCACCATCCAGACCCACAAGGGGTCGGGACCGTGGTAGAGCTGGGGGACCTGCCCGTGCATTAGGCGGAACAGTGCCACAGGATCCCCCTATCGTTTAGGATCAGGTTCCCACCGACGTTGCTCCAACGGGATAGGATCAGGCACCTGTTGTGCCTATTGTTATCCTGGGTCTTCAAGAGACCCTGACTCAAATATTGACCGTGTGTTCCAGTTTAGCTCAGGTAATGGCTATTACCACTACTGCCAATGCAACTCAGGCTAGGGGAGACAATCAGACTCCAGCTGCCCGGGCACCTCAGCCATTGTACGAGGTATTCAGGCACTGGGAGCAGCCCCAGATCAGCCAGTTGCTCCGGTTTAGGGTTATGTGGTCCCTGATATACCTGAGGATGAGCAGCACAGGTTGGAGAGGTTCAGCAGACTTCAGCCTCGGACCTTCAGCGGTATAGAGGGCGAGGATGCCCAAGGGTTTCTAGATAAGTGCCAGAGGATACTACGTACTGCGGGTATTTTGGAGACCAGTGGGGTCTCATTTGCTACATTTCAGTTTGCGGGTGCTGCTTTTACTTGGTGGGAGTCATTCAAGAGGCGTAGGCCAGTTGGTTCAGCACCACTCACCTGGCAGCAGTTCTCTACGATCTTTTTGGAGAAATATGTTCCTCAGTCCCACAGAGAGGAGCATCGTAGGCAGTTTGAGAAGCTGCGCCAGGGAGATTTGTCAGTTACTCAGTACGAGATGAGGTTTTCTGAGTTGGCCATACATGCTTTGGAGTTAGTCCCCACTGACAGGGAGCGTATCAGGAGATTTGTGGATGGTCTCACGTATCAACTTCGGATTTTGATGACGAGAGAGGGTGTCTGGAGCCACGTTTGACCAGGTTGTTGATATAGCTCGGGACTTTGAGTCGGTTCGCAGGCAGGAGCGTGAGGAGAGGGAGGCTAAGAGGCCTCGGGGATCAGGTAGCTTTAGCGGGTGCCCCTCCCAGAGGGCAATTTTAGCCTAGCAGAGGTCGTCCATTTAGACCTCCACATCCAGCTCGCCCAGCTTACAGTGGTGTATTTTCGGGGCAAGGTCCTCGCAATTCTTATCAGGGACGTTCATCTTTTAGTGCCCTTCTAGCTCAGAGCTCTGCCCGAGCATCATCTTATCAGGGTTCTTCTATGTGAGGTTCATCTGGTAGTTATCATGGTGGCAGAGGTTCTCGTCAGTTTTCATCTCTAGCCCCAGGTAGTTTTTATGAGTGTGGAGAGTTCGGACATGAGTGGAGGCAGTGTCTCCGTCGTCCTAGTAGTTCATCTCAGCAGAGGTTTCATCCCTCAGCTTCACCCCCAGTCACTTCACCACCTACCTAGGCAGCTAGGGGTGGTGGTCATGCAGCTAGAGGCCGCCCGAGAGGAGGAGGTCGAGTAGATGGAGGTCAACCACGTATCTATGCACTTCCGGCTAGGCCTAATGCTATGGCCTTAGATGCGGTGATTACAGGTACTATTTCAGTTTGTCACACTGATGCTTTGGCTTTATTTGACCCTGGTTCCACGTACTCGAATGTTTCATCTTATTTTTCCCACTTTCTGAATATGCCCCGTGAGTCTTTATTTACGTCTATTCATGTTTCGACTCCGGTGGGTGATACTATTATTGTGGACCGTGTGTATTGTTCGTGTCTTATATCTATTGTGGGTCTAGAGACCCGAGTGGACTTGATGTTACTCAGTATGATTGATTTTGATGTAATTCTGGGCATGGATTGGTTATCACCATGTCATGCTATCCTTGATTTTCACGCTAAGACCGTGACCCTATCTATGCCAGGAATTCTGAGAGTTGAGTGGAGAGGGTCTATAGAGCACGTGCCTAGCAAGGTGATTTCTTATTTAAAGGCTCAGCGTATGGTTAAGAAACGGTGTGAGTCCTATCTTGATTGTGAGGATGTTAGTAGTGAGACTCCATCTGTTGATTCTGTTCCTGTAGTCCGTGATTTTCTGGACATATTTCCTACAGACCTGCCAGGCATGCCACCTGACAGGGATATTGATTTTGGTATTGACTTGGTGCCCGAAACTCAACCTATTTGTATTCCACCTTACCGTATGGCACCAGCAGAGTTGAAAGAATTGAATGGGAAGCTTCAGGAACTCTTAGATAAGGGGTTCATCCGACCTAGTGTGTCGCCTTGGGGTGCGCCGGTGTTGTTTGTGAAAAAGAAGGATGGCTCCATGCGTATGTGCATTGATTATAGACAGCTGAATAAGGTTACGGTGAAGAACCGGTATCCTTTACCTCGTATTGATGACTTATTTGATCAGCTTCAGGGAGCTAAGGTGTTCTCCAAGATTGACTTAAGGTCTGGGTATCATCAACTGAAGATTCGGGATTCTGACATTCCGAAGGCTGCTTTCAGTACCGGATACGGTCATTATGAGTTTCTGGTTATGTAATTTGGGCTAACTAATGCCCCAACCGCGTTCATGAAATTGATGAACAACGTGTTTCAGCCTTACCTTGACTCGTTCATCTTTGTATTCATTGATGGCATCCTGGTTTATTCCCGTAGTCAGGAAGAGCATGCTCAGCATTTGAGGATTATGTTACACATATTGAGGGAGGAAAAACTTTATGCAAAATTCTCCAAGCGTGAGTTTTGGCTTGGTTCAGTAGCTTTCTTGGGCACGTGGTGTCTAGTGAGGGTATTCAGGTTGATCCGAAGAAGATTGAGGCGGTGCAGAGCTGGACCAGACCGTCCTCAGCTATAGAGATTCGGAGTTTCCTTGGTTTAGCGGGATATTACCGTCGTTTTGTGGAGGGATTCTTTTCTATTGCTTCACCATTGACTAGATTGACCCAGAAGGGTGCTCCATTCAGATGGTCTGACGAGTGTGAGGAGAGATTTCAGAAGCCCAAGTCAGCATTGACCACAGCTCCGATTTTGGTGTTGCCTACTAGTTCAGGTTCTTACACAGTATATTGTGATGCTTCTACAGTTGGTTTGGGAGCGGTGTTGATGCAGGACGGTAAGGTGATTGCCTACGCGTCGATACAGTTTAAGGTGCACGAGAAGAATTACCCAGTGCACGATCTTGAGTTAGCTGCCATTGTTCATGCCTTAAAGATTTTGTGGCATTACTTGTATGGGGTACAATGTGAGATGTTCACTGATCATCGTAGCTTGCAGTATCTGCTAAGGCAGAAGGACTTCAATTTGTATCAGAGGAGATGGTTAGAGCTTCTCAAGGATTATGATCTTACTATTTTGTATCACCCGGGGAAGGCCAATGTGGTGGTTGATGCCTTGAGTCGCAGATCCGAGAGTTTAGGGAGTCTAGCTTACCTTTCAGCAGTAGAGCGACCGTTAGCACTTGATGTTCAGGCTTTAGCGGGACAGTTGGTGAGATTGGATTTGTCAGACCCTCCGCGGGTGTTAGCTAGCATGGCTTCCCGGTCTTCTCTTTATGGTCAGATTAAAGCTCGCCAGTATTATGACCGCCATTTATTAGTTGTTCAGGATAGAGTTCATCGGGGTGATTCCAGGGATGTGACTATTGGTTATAACGGAGTTATGAGGATGCAGGGCCGTATTTGCGTGCCCAATGTGGACGGTATTCGAGAGTTGATATTAGCAGAGGCTCATAGTTCGCGGTATTCTATTCATCCGGGTGTCGCGAAGATGTACCAGGATCTAAGACAGCAGTATTGGTGGAGGTGGATGAAGAGAGATATTGTTGAGTATGTAGCACAGTGTCTCAACTGCCAGCAGGTCAAGTATGAGCACCAGAGACCAGGTGGATTACTTCAGAGGTTAGATATTCCGGAGTGGAAGTGGGAGCAGATTACCATGGACTTTGTAGTTGGGCTTCCACGAACTTCGTAGGGTTTTGATACTATTTGGGTCATTGTGGATGGATTGACAAAGTCCATGCATTTCATTCATGTCAGTACTACTTATACTTCAGAGCGGTTAGCTGGTATTTAGGAGATTGTCCGGTTGCATGGAGTTTCGATTTCTATCATTTCTGATAGAGGTACACAGTTCACATCTCAGTTTTTGAGGGCCGTACAGAGAGGTATGGGTACTAATGTAGAGTTGAGCACTGCATTTCACCCGCAGACCGACGGGCAGTCGCAACGAACTATTCAGATTTTGGAGGACATGTTACGGGCTTGTGTGATTGATTTTGGTGGTTCAT
>ML428517.1:0-36335 GCA_005239525.1 Nicotiana knightiana | reverse complement strand
GTGGGGAGCAGAATTAATAAAATGGGGGAGGGTTGTCTGGTTCGAATGTGGGGAAGAAGGAGGGGGACCGTTATTTAAATATGTATAGCGCGGTATATAATTGCGTTATATATATATAGCACAATTATTTACAGCGCTATGCTTTTCTATCTTATCAACCCTGCATAGCGCGATTTACATTGACATTATATATATATAACGCTCTTTTAAAGACCGCTATATATGAAAATATCACTCTTTTTTTTACACGTATTTAAATCACACTGTCCAAAAGAACCACAAATGGGTTCTTGACTCTTGAAAATTCTTAACTTCCACGAATAGTTATAGGAGTACTACATCTTTGGGTCGTTTTAACCAACTTTATTTGGCATCTGCCACGGAATATACTCCTTTTGCTAATATTTCATCAGAACAATTTTCCCAATTATTTAATCTTATTTAGAAGTTAATAAGAGCACGTAATGAAAATTATCATTAAATTATTGGGAGTTCCGAAGATCGAAATTTCTACTAAAAGGTCTCCAATTTTAACTTTAACAATAGAATTTTTTTGGTTGAGACTAATTAGGAGCGATTTACCATTTTAGTGGACCTATTCGATTCAAATTTAAATTAATCGAATTAATAAGTTTCGAATATTAATGCCCAAAAAATTATATATTTCTAAAAGATTAGAAAAGAAAAGACTAACATCTTTACATCATCATAAGTCAATTAAAAACAGACAATTATCTTAATAGCTATATTTTAAATTTCAATTAGAAATTTTAGATAATCATCACAAAGCTTTCATATGATTAGCTATTTCAATAATATAAACTCCAAAAGAAGTGGACGGCTTGGCCGGTTGCGGACCGCAAACGACTGAAAATGACATTTCAATAATTTAAGAAATCAATTTATTAACCTAAGTGTAACTTATTTAGTAAAGGATTGGATTAAAACTGCTAATAGAAAAATTCAGAGATTCTTCTATGTATTTTAGTGTTGAATATGACATTTCGACGAGTATTAAGCAATGACACTTGTGACTTTCACACCATTTGTGACAAAATTTATGCTAGCGTTTGGATATAAATTTGGTTGAAATTGAATAAATTATATTTTTGAAATAAGATAAAAAATAATTTTTGAAAGTTAAAATTATATTTGGACATACATTTTACTTGAAAAAATTTGAAGTTTTGTGAGTGAAAAACTTCAAAAATTACCCTAGAGTTGTTTTTGGGATTTGAAGATTTTGTTTTCAAAATCTGTTATAAAATGGTTAAAATTTATAAACAAATAGATATTTGAAAATAAAATTTTAAAAAAAACTTCCAATTTTATTGTCAAACGGGAGCTGTATTGTTAAGGATGAACCCAATGTCGCTACTTTACGTCTGCCCCTGCTAATATTACATCGCGTTTCAGTGTTTAGTTGAAACTTGCTTGGACAAATTAATGCAAAAAAATTATTTTCGGAATTTGTTTGTTTAATTTATTTGAAAAAAGAAAAATAATTTATTTATCTATATATTTTTCCTTTTATTTCTTTTTTTTAAAAAAAAGCTGGTGCAAAGACATGACGTATTGGCGCAATAGGGGAACAAAATATGGACTTTTGAGAAATTCCGTATTGGAATAGCAGCTAGGAAGGCTTTACAGAGCATGTTTATTGTCCCAAAAAGGCAGTAATAAAGATAATAAAGTAACTGAGGACCCCACCCACTTTTTGCCGCGACGTAAAATTTTTAATAAGGGGTGTTAATATTTGAAGAAATATAATAACAAATTTAGTGTAATCTCATAAATAGGATCTGAAAAGATTAACGTGTATGCGAACCTTATTCCTCTGTTAAGAAAGCAAAAGAAACTATTTTCAGTGGACCTTCGGCTCAAAAAAAGTAAAAAAAGGCTAATATTTGAAGAAATAATAAATAATAATTATAAGAATAATGATGTTATTTTTATATATATACTTGATAGTTTTATTTTACTTATTATTTATGCATTCATATTTTGTAAAAATATATAATAAAGTGGTGTCACGTAACACTGTTTGCCCCTGCCTTTTGTCCTACCATGTCCTACAGGCCACCGGCACACTAGGCTGACAAGTACAATACACAGCCATCAATTTCAATAAAAGAGTACAACACTCCAGCCTTGATTGGTTTCAATCAATCACAACCATATTCATTGAAGCAATACACAAAAAGGATATTTTGGATAAGAATTTAATCAACTTGGATTAATGTGTATAAATTTTGACAATATAGCGTTGCAGAATCTGAACAGTGTTGATCTATTATTACATTTCGATGTCTAAGAGTGTCACGACTCAAATTTCCAACTTTAGGAATTGTGATAACGCCTAACAGCACACTGTTGGACTTTAAGCATTGGGTTTAAAGACTTTAAGCATTGGGTTTAAAGACTTTAAGCATTGAACTTAAAAGTCTAAGAGTGTGAATTGGGAAACGATGAGAAATAAAATGGAGGGAAATGAAAATTTGAATCAAGTGAGCTTTTGTCATGAACTTTGTACCACATTTGTGAAAGACAACTACACTTGTGTAATATAGGATCACTTCTTAGAGCTCTTAAAAGGTGTTGAAGATGATGTATCCTCGCGCCGTCGTCGTCGCTCGCTCGGCTCGGCTTTGGATTTGGATTTGTCAAATGATCGATCGATAAGACAAAGTAAATAATTAATTAAATGTCAGTCANAAGTACTTCATCACTTTTATTGACGATAGTACGAGATATTGCTATGTTTACTTACTTAGTAGTAAAGATGAAGCAATTGATGCATTCAAGCAATACAAGAATGAAGTTGAAACACAACTTAACAAAAAGATCAAAATGATAAGAAGTGATAGGGGTGGAGAATATGAATCTCCTTTTGAACAAATATGTTTGGAAAATGGCATTATTCACCAAACAACTGCCCCGTACTCTCCTCAATCTAACGGAATTGCGGAAAGAAAGAATCGAACATTAAAGGAGATGATGAATGCCTTGTTAATAAGTTCTGGTTTACCACAGAACTTGTGGGGGGAAGCTATACTTACAGCAAATCGAATAATCAACCGTGTACCCCACAGTAAAACAAAGTCCATCCCGTACGAAAAATGGAAAGAAAGGAAACCCAGCTTGAAATACTTCAAAGTGTGGGGGTGTTTAGCTAAAGTACAAGTTCCTAAGCCTAAAAGGGTGAAGATAGGTTCAAAAACGGTTGATTGTGTATTTATTGGATATGTAACCAATAGCAAGGCATATCGGTTTCTGGTTCATAAATCAGAAAATCCTGAGATCCATGTTAATACGATAATAGAATCAGACAATGCTGAATTCTTTGAAACTATTTATCCATATAAAAGGAAAGTGAATCAGTCCTACCAAAAGTCAAAACGACCTCGGGAGGTAACAACAGATGGTATGCCTAATGAGGAAAATCCGAGAAGAAGTAAACGTCAAAGGACATCTACTTCATTCGGTCCAGATTTTCTGACTTTTCTGCTAGAAAATGAGCCTCGAACCTTCAAGGAAGCAATGTCTTCCTCAGAAGCACAATATTGGAAAGAGGCTGTCAATAGTGAAATAGAATCCATATTGAGCAACCACACTTGGGAGCTGGTTGATCTTCCTCCAGGTAACAAAACTTTGGGTTGTAAATGGATTTTCAAGAAGAAAACAAAAAACGATGGCACTATTGAAAAATACAAGGCAAGACTTGTTGTCAAAGGATTTAGACAGAGAGAAGGTCTTGACTATTTTGACACATACTCGCCGGTAACGAGAATTACATCCATTCGGATGCTAATAGCGTTAGCTGCCTTGTATAGTCTTCAAATCCATCAAATGGATGTAAAAACGGCCTTCTTAAATGGTGATTTGGAAGAAGAAATTTACATGAACCAACCTGAAGGGTTTGTGGTTCCGGGAAAAAAAAAGAAGGTGTGCCGACTTGTTAAGTCCCTTTATGGACTAAAACAAGCACCCAAGCAATGGCACGCAAAATTTGACCAAACAATGTTGTCAAATGGCTTTAAGATTAATGAATGTGATAAATGTGTTTACATTAAGAACGTTCCAAATCATATCGTCATTATTTGCTTATATGTTGATGATATGCTAATAATGAGCAAAGACATTGCCGACATTCAAGCTACTAAGCAAATGCTTGCTAGTAAGTTTGATATGAAAGACTTAGGAGTGGCCGATGTAATTCTAGGAATTAAAATCCAGAGGACTCCTCAGGGTCTGGCTTTGTCCCAATCACATTACGTGAAAATGGTACTTGAAAAATTCAAATACTTGGAATTTAGAAGTGCAAAAACTCCAATTGACTTAAACCATTATCTTGTAAAGAATAAAAGTAAAAGTACGTCTCAATTGGATTATGCTCGTGTACTGGGAAGCTTAATGTATATCATGAATTGTACACGTCCTGATATAGCTTGTGCAATAAGTAAACTTAGTCGATTCACAAATAATCCCAACAAACATCACTGGGTGGCAATGAAACGAGTTCTGGGATATTTGGAATATACCCAAGATTACGCTTTGCACTACAATAAATATCCTGCGGTTATCGAAGGATATAGTGATGCAAATTGGATAACCGGCTCAACAGAAACAAAGTCCACAAGTGGATATGTTTTTACTGTTGGCAGTGGAGCAGTATATTGGAAGTCTTCCAAACAGACGTANCACAAGTGGATATGTCTTTACTGTTGGCAGTGGAGCAGTATCTTGGAAGTCTTCCAAGCAGACGTGCATCGCTCGCTCTACAATGGAATCAGAGTTTATAGCTTTGGATAAGGCCGGTGAAGAAGCTGAATGCTTCGAATTTCTTAGAAGACATTCCGTTCTGGCCAAAACCTTTGGCTCCTATATGCATACATTGCGATAGTGAGGCTGCAATAGGACGGGCAGGGAGCGTTATGTATAACGGAAAGTCTCGTCATATATGACGAAGATATAACACCTTTAGACAACTACTTTCTAGTGGAATTATCACTATTGATTATGTAAGATCAAAGGATAATGTGGCGGATACGCTTACAAAAGGCTTAACTAGAGAGGGAGTTGAAAAATCATCTAAGGTAATGGGATTATGGCCGAGGAAAATTCATCATGGCGGTAACTCTACCTAGAATTTTGGATATTCCGAGATCTAGGTTCAAGGAGCTCAAACAAAGTTATGATTGACCGGTTCAACATTGTCAAAGAAATTTTTTTTTTTTGGTCCCTTCTAGTGATGAAGACAATGTATAGTAACAAGGATAGAACTTTACACGTTCTTTAATGATTACCTAAGTTTGAAGTGGTGTTAATCTAAAAGATTACACGTTTAGGAATCACCTATGTAAGTGTGAAGTGAAGTCGCTTCAATGAGAATTCTGTAAGGCCAATTCTCTACGCACTTATAAAATCAGGCGGTGTTCATGGCTGAAACGAAAACAACAATGAGAACCAAAAGACGGTTAAGGGTTGGTTGTGTGACATATGGTTGTCTAGGTATACACTAAAGTTCGACGGTTCAAAGATATCAAATCTACCGATNGACTTTAAGCATTGGGCTTAAAAGTCTAAGAGTGTGAATTGGGAAATGGTGGAAAATAAAATGGAGGGAAATGAAACTTTGAATCAAGTGAACTTTTGTCATGAACTTTGTACCACATTGGTGAAAGACAACTACACTTGTGTGTATAAATATAGGATCACTTCTTAGAGCTCTTAAAAGGAGTTGAAGAGGATGTATCCTCGCGCCGTCGTCGTCGCTCGCTCGGCTCGGCTTCGGCTTCGGCTTCGGCTTCGGCTTCGGCTTCGGATTCGGATTCGGATTCGGATTCGGATTTGGATTTGGATTTGGATTTGGATTTGTCAAATGATCGATCGATAAGATTATTTTTTGGACAAAGTTTATTTAATTAATTTCGGCTTCGGATTCGGATTCGGATTCAGATTCGGATTCGGATTTGGATTTGGATTTGGATTTGAATTTGGATTTATCAAATGATCGATCGATAAGATTATTTTTTGGACAAAGTTTATTTAATTAATTATTTAATAATTATTCGGATTTGGATTCGGATTTGGATTTGGATTTGGATTTGTCAAATGATCGATCGATAAGATTATTTTTTGGACAAAGTTTATTTAATTAATTGTTTTATAATTAATTAAATGTCAGTCAGTTCATTAACGGAATTAACTGAAATCCAAAAACGCTGCCTTTGCTTGTTTTCCTTCCTGAACAGACACTTTATTTTCCTGAACAGACATNACTGAAAAAATCGAGAATTTCATTCTGAATACTGCATTTTACTTCGCAGTCTCTCTCTCTCTCAAATTCGTAAGTGTGAGTTTGCTCCGTTCTTTGAGTTTGTTGGTATCCTGCAGTTTGTATTGCCACTGTTGCAGGAAGGTTATTCCGTTTCATCCTGGGAGGATTTAATCCATTACCTTGGCAACTTGTGAGGGGGTTAAAATTCCTTAAGGACACACAAGGAAATTGTGGACTCGGAATATTTCTTATTGTTTATATATTTTCTGTTTCTTCTAACAGTTCTTCTGATTTTCTAGTTTTAACACAGAGGCGATAATACACACTTGCTATGCAAGCTAATGTCAGAGCTCAATTAGATATTTTCCTTTGATTATCCATTTAAACATAATAAAATAAATTTAAATTAAACTTAATCTAATGGTTTCTAAAGAATAACTCCAAGTATAAAATAATAAGCAAATAAATAGACCAAGCCACGAACTAATTATATAAATAACTCTAAAACTACCCCAGAGTCTGGTGTCACAATTCACGAACTATTAAAGAATACTACAAATAATGGGCTAAAAGAAATAGTATACTGTTTTGCGAAAATATAAAACAATCTCTACGAACTAAGAGAAGACTCTCGGGATCTGCGAACGCCGACAGATATACCTCGTGTCTCCGGATAATGAATAGAGTTTACTAAAAATCTTTACTGCTGGCCGGTACCTGGATCTGCACAAAAGAGTGCAGAGTGTAGTATCAGTACAACCGACCCCATGTACTGAGTAAGTGCCAAGCCTAACCCCGACGAAATAGTGACGAGACTAAGGCGGGGCAATTATAGCTTAACCTGCGACAATATATGTATATAATAAAGTAATAAAACAATTCTACGCAAACAAGAAAATATAACTGCAATAATAAATAAATAAAATAACTCAGTTGCCTATTCCAAGCCGCGGCTGTCACCAAAATTTCACACAACTTTCCAAGTTTCCAAACTTAAATTTAAAATAACCAAATGTGCAAGATATGGGAAAACAGTAGAGTAAAACAGTAAAGTTTTCAAATCTTTGTAATTAAAATCAGTAAAACATAAATATTCTCCTCATCACTGTCTTGTTGCGGCGTGCAACCCGATCCCACATGTCCACCCTTATCACTATCATTTATTTTCCCTGTCCACCCTTATCACTATCATTTATTTCCTCTGTCCGCCCTTATCACTATCATTTATTTCCCCTGGCCGCCCTTATCACTATCATTTATTTCCCCTAGCCGCCCTTATCACTATCATATTGTCCACCCTTATCACTATCAATTGATTTATTTATCAAAATCTTTCACAATTCAGCCAAGCTTTTCACAACACTTTTATCTCAACAATTGTAAACAGAAAACTATACTTCTCATAAACTCATCAATATTATCACAAAAATAGAACTAACACGAATATATATATATATACAATATGCAATCATAATCTCCAGCAAACTACAAAATGCATGTAACAAATGTGAAAACATGAATGACTATTTGCTTTATAAGTATATCAAGAATATGGACTCTGAAATCAGTACGGCTCTTTCAATTCACAACACTCTCAAGCATCCCATTTTAAGATCCTAAATTACTCAACGGAATCAAGAACCATCTTAAGCTAACCAGATTATGGTAGACTAAGAGAAGCATATATACTCAGTGCATACCTAGTAGCATTTCCTTCTTCTTTACGTGAAGAGCTCTCTATAAACCAAGGAATACACTAATACTTTTTCAAAAATAATTACAACCAGACTTAACAATAATTAACAAGCCAAGCAATCATATAAACAACAATGGACACGAAACAATTATAACCCGAGCAATTAAATTGGAAACGGGGAGGGGATCATGTAAGCAGATAATTTGGTGGTGCATAGATACTCGTTACCTCACCTATACACCACTCACATGCATTTTCACATAACAATTTAGTTGGAGATTCCTATTCTCTCAAGTCAAGGTTAAACCAAGTACTTACCTCAAATTCGCAGGACACTCACTGTTCATAGATTTTCCTCTTGAATTCACCTCCAATACACTCGAATCTAATCATAATTAACTTAATATCATTAATTAATACTAAAGGAACTAACTTTACTGAAAATTATAATTTTTCATGAGTTTTCTAAAAAAAAGTTAAAATCCGACCCCGGGCCCGTTTGGTCCAAACTTGGACCAAATTACATTTACCCATTCACCCACGAGCCAGAATATACAATTAGTTTCGAAATCCGACCTCAATTCGAGGTAAAGATTCGATTTTTACAAAATTCCCTAATTCTACCAAAAACCTCAATTTTTACCATGAAAATTCTTAGTTTTTGATTTAAAAGTGATGAAAAATATTGAGTAATTGAAATATAACCAAAAAAACGAGTAGAGAACACTTACCGCAATCACTATAGTGAAAATCACCCAAATCCGAGCTCCCCAACTCAAAATATGACCGAAAGAACAAATCCTAGTTTTATATATTTTTCTGTCAGCTATTCTGCCTCGTTTCTTGTACCAAACGATCCCGAAAGTCAATTTTTATGTCTCCAATGGATTACTTGTGAAATTCTGGTCAAGTTAGGCTTTTGAATCACTCAAATTGATCTTATAATGAATGAGATATGTAGGTTTTAATATTTACAAATAGTGCAGATTTTTAAATACGCCGTCATTGGCAATTTCGTAATTAATCTGAAAAATCTGGCAACCTACTTCTTAGTAAAATGACCATAAAATCCTCATACGATGTCCAAATTCGACGATTCTTTTTGTTACCGGTCCGTAATTATGATACGGATCTAATGCTTCAATCAAAACAAAAATCAGAGTTCATTTTCTCAATATGATATCATTTATGCTTGAAGAAACGACGTCGAAACATAAGAAAAACGAGCGCAACACAACCCAAACCTATTCGAAACTCAACCGAGCCCTCGGGGCTCTAATCCAAACATTCACGCAAGTCTAAAAATATCATACGGACTTACTCGTGCGATCAAATCATGAAAATAACATGTAAAACTATGAATTAAACCTCAAAATTCATCATTTTTCTCAAGAATACTTCAATTTCACTATTTCTCAACCGGACGTCCGAATCACGTCAAATAAACTTCGATTATCACCAAACTTCACTGTTAGTATTCAAATACTATAAAAAATCTGTACCGGGCTCCGGAACCAAAATAGGAGCCCGATACCAATTGTTTCAAACATTAATTCTTTTCTTTATTTCATTAATAATTCAGCAAAACAATTTCTTTCAAAAATTAATTTCTAAGACTTGGGACCTCGGAATTCATTTCCGGGAATACGCCCCAGTCCCATATTTTACTGCGGACCTCGTGGGATCATCGAAACACAGATCCGGGTCCATTTACTAAAAATGTTGACTTAAGTCAACTAAAACTAAATTTTAATTCTAAAAATTATTATTTCTTATATTTTCATATAAAAGCTTTTCGGTTTCACGCCTGGACTGTGCAGGCAAAATGAGGTAATTAAAATTAGTCTTTTTATGACTAATAAGCCTAGAACGGAATCTTAATTCATAAAATGGCCCCTTGGGTCAGCACAAAGAGATTTTGGTTTTTGTCTATGTTAGTTTAAGATTTTACTTTGCGAAGGAAAGTCTTAGAGAAACGATAAAGTTGTCTTTGTATGGCCTGTATGTCACAAGTTCGAGCCGTGAAATCAACCATTGATACTTGCATCAAGATAGGCTGCCCACATCACATTCCTCCTAGATTTCCCGAAGGTAATGTTAGGGACTTTTCAATATTGACGACTCTTGATGCTAAGAAGGAGACCAACTAGAAGAGACACACCATTGTTCATAGGTTGGTTATTGTTAGAACATGTGCAGCTGTGATGACCCAATGAGTCATTTTATGAATTAAGACTCCATTCTAGGCTTATTAGCCATAAAAAAAAGATTAATTTTAACTACCTCAATTTACGTGCACAGTCCGGGCTTGAAACTGAAAATCTTTTATGTGAAAATATAAGAAATACTAATTTTTAGAATTTAAAGTTGGTTTTAGTTGACTTGAGTCAACATTTTTAGTGAACGGACCTGGATCCGTATTCCGACGATCCCGAGATGTCCACATAAAATATGGGGACTTGAGCGTATGCCCGGAATCGAATTCCGAGGTCCAAAGCCTTAGGAATCAATTTTTGAAAGAAATTATTTTGTTGAATTATTAATGAAATAAAGAAAAGAATTAATGTTCGAAACCATTGGTATCGGTCTCGTTTTTGGTTCCGGATCCCGATATAGATTTTTTATAGTATTTGAATACTATCTGTGAAATTTGGTGAGAAACAGAGTTTATTTGACGTGATTTGGATTTCCGGTTGAGAAATAGTGAACTTTAAGTGATCTTGAGAAAATGATGAGTTTGAGGTTTAATTAATAGTTTTACATGTTATTTTCACGATTTGATCGCACGAGCAAATCCGTATGATGTTTTTAGACTTGCGTGCATGTTTGGTTTAGAGCCCCGAGGGCTCGGGTGAGTTTTGCATAGGCCACGGGATGTTTTAAACTCATAAAATGCTGCTGTAATTGCTGTTCTGGTGCACTGATATTTTGTTCATTGCGTTCGTGTTACCCCAGTCGCGAACGCGTAGAGTAATATAGCTGAGGGTCATTTTTGTTCTATGCGAACGCGTAGACCCTCACGCGAACGCGAATCACTGGCAGTTAAAGCTTCGCGAACGCAGAGGGTAACTGGGCCTGGGGGGAGGGGAGCCTGGTTGTGCTATGCGAACGCGGCCCACCTTACGCGATCGTGAAGGCCACTGGCCCATTACCCTATGCGAACGCGATGAAGGCCTGCCCAGCTATATTAAAATAGTGTTAAAACGGACACAACTCTTTTACTTCCTATTTTTCGAACTACCAAGCCCTAAAGACGATTTTCTTCACCAAAGTTCATCCCCAAAGTGTAGGTAATCAATTCTAAACTCTACTCTTTCAATTACCCAATATTTTTCATCACTTTTAAATCAAAAATCAAGAATTTTCATGGTAAAAATTGAGGGTTTGGGTAGAACTAGGAAATTTTGTAAAAATCGAATCTTTACCTCGAATTGAGGTCGGATTTCGAAACTAATTGCATATTCGTGCTTGGGGGTGAATGGGTAAACGTAATTTGGTCCGAACCCCGAGTTTGGACCAAGCGGGCCCGGGGTCGGGTTTTAACTTTTTCTTTTATAGAAAACTTAGGAAAAATTATTATTTTCAGTAAAGTTAGTTCCTTTAGCATCAATTAATGATATTAAGTTAATTCTGGTTAGATTCAAGTGTATTGGAGGTGAATTCAAAAGGGAAAACTATAATTGAGCAGTGAGTGTCCTGCGAATTTGAGGTAAGTGGTTGGTTTAACCTTGACTTGAGAGAATAGGAATCCCCAACTTAATTGCTATGTGAATTTGCATGTATGTGGTGTATAGGCGAGGTGACGAGTATCTATGCATCACTAAATTATCTGTTAAACATGATCCCTTCCCCGTTTCCAATTTATTTGATTCATGGCTTAATTGTTTTATGCTCATTGATGTTTCTATAACTACTTGGCTTTGTTAACTTGTTGATAAGTCGTGGTTCAATTATTTTCGGAAAGTGTTGGTTGTTCCCTTGGTTTCATTGTGGTACATAAAGGTTGAGCGGGTTGACATTGTTTTACGAAATATGTATAGTCCTGTTGGTTTCATTTTGAGATGATATTGATGAAGTTTATGAGAAAATATAGTTTCTTGTTTATATTTGTTGAGACAAAAATGTTGTGAAAGGCTTGACCTGAATTGTGAGAGTTTTCATAAATAAACTGATATGATATGTCTGGTGGGAGCGGGTTGCACGTCGCAACAAGGAGTAATAAGGGTGGACATGTGGGATCGGGTTTCACGTTGCAACATGAGCAATAAGGGTGATATATATATATATATATATATATATATATAGGGAGGAGCAATAAGAGTGGACAGGTGGGAGCGGGTTGCATGCCGCAACAAGGAGCAATAAGGGAGGACACTTAAAGTTTACTGATTTTTAATGAAAACAAAGATTTGAGAACTTGCTGGTTTACTTCACTATTTTTCATATTTTTCACTACTTTTATTTTTATGTTAAAGTTTGGAAATTTGGAAATTTACGTGAGAATTGGTTATAGCTGAGACCTGAAAAAGGTGACTGAGTTATTTTAAATTGTTGCTACAGTTATTGTTTGTTTATTTTAAAATTTCCCTTTTGCTTTATTTTATATTGTTCACAGGTTATATTGTTAATGCCACGCCGTAGCCTCGTCACTACTTCGTCGAGGTTAGGCTCGACACTTACTCAGTACATGGGGTCGGTTGCACTGATACTACACTCTGCACTATGTTGTGCAGATCCAGGTACCGACCAACATTAGAGATTTTAGTAGCGGTCATTCATCATTCGGATACACGAGGTATATCTGCCGGCATTCACAGATTCCTGGAGTCTTCTCTTAGTTCTTTAGATCCTGTTTTTATTATATTCGAAACAATTATATTAATTCTTTCGGCCCATTATTTGTAGTATTCTTAGTAGTTCGTGAATTATGACACCGGACCCTGGGGTAGCGTTATAGTTAAATATTTAGTTCGTGGTTCGGCTTAATTATTGCTCCTTATTATTTTTCATTGAATTATTTTGTGGAAAACATTAGATTTCGTATTTATTTTAAATTGTTTTATTATGTGTAAGTAAACTTTAAAAAGGAAATGGTTAATTGATTTCTAACATTGACTTTCCTAGCAAGTATTGTGTTAGGCGCCATCACGATCCCGTGGGTTGGAAATTTGGGTCGTGACAGCAGCGGAAGCAATCATACAATCCAGACATCAAATACATGTAAACTAGACAATGCTATAATTACTAGATTAGAAATACTAACCTCTTGAAATCGTTGCACAAATCCTCCACACAGCAAGAATCCAGGGCTGCAATCTTCTGTTATATGCCTAATAAAACCTTATACGGGTTTGCTTTGAGTGGGCAAGAACAATACAATTCTAAAAAGTGAGTTATTGGGTGAATATTGTCTTCCTTAAGTAGGCACGTTTTTAGCCATAATTAGGGCTCCAAAAACGTGTAGGATTTTGCTTTCACAAGTAGAATCCCACTTTAGCTCTACCAGATGACTTTTCTCCCAAGTCACTTTTTACCCAAGTCAAGTCCAGGTTTTTAATAGGTATAGCAGGGACCACAAAAAGAATAAGAGGCTACAAATTATAGTATTAATTCGAAATTAGCATGAATTAATTCTTACTATAATTAATTCCAGTTTATTCCACTAAAAAACTGCAATTGAACTCCTTAATATGAATTTTGAAAATTCAGTAACACTTGTTTTAACTCCCCAAGTTAAGATCTCAAATACCAGTTAATTAAATTAAATCACTGAAATTTAATCTAGTCAACTAATTAAATCCTTTATAATTCCGCTTAAACCATTTCATGTGACGGATACAAAATCCACCAGCCGGGTTTTCACATGAAAACTTATAAGCTTACATAAAGGGGTATCATCAAACTCAAAATCGAGTCATGGATTCTATCAACTAACTATTATTTCACAAATATTATTCGTTATTGTCCAATCTATTAGGCATACACTAACTCTGAATATAGTCGTACCTTTTGATAAATCAAAACAATAAAAAAATTACATTGATCATAATAATTATATCAAGATTAGGAGTATAAGCTCATTTAATGAATTAGAGAAAATGTTTTATATATATTCAGTACAAAAACATCTTTTCTCTACTTGGTCCATTCAATATACACTAAGTATACTAGCACAAGAAGTCGGAGTAAAACCACTCCCATAATCAAGACAAATTATACTATAATCTTGTGCTACAATCATCAAGATATTTTGTCCAATAATATCTTTGATTGTGAACATACTGTATTAATTATGAGAACCGACAATTTAATCTACTGAGCATGAGCTAAGACTCCATGCACTAAATTGTCTACTACATAACTAAAAGGACTCACATGTAACAAATGATCTATTTATAGTAGTACTTTATTGAATTGAATAAATTAAATAAATAATTATTCCATAAAGAATAAAATAAAATACTATGTCTAAACCGCATGGTTAATAGTGTATCCTAACAATCTCATACTTAAACTCATAACCATGCATCTACTACTCTAATACCCATTCCTTCTACATGCTTGTGAAAAATCTTCTGTGTCTATCTCTTTGTAAACAGATCTGCCAAATTATCCTCTGACGCAATCTTCAACACTCTTGCATCACCTCTCTGAGTTATGTCCCGAATTAAGTGATATTTACGCTCAACATGCTTACTCTTTTTATGGCTTCTTGGTTCCTTCGAGTTTGCAACTGCACCACTATTGTTACAATAAAGTACAATCGGTGCTTGAATCGAAGGAACTACATTAAGCTCTTTTAGAAAGTTCCTGAGCCAAACAACCTCTTTAGCTGCCTCAAATGCAACCACGTATTCGGCTTCCATGGTGGAATCAACAACACATGATTTCTTGGTGCTCCTCCAACTTATGGCTCCACCTCCTAAGGTAAAAAAATATCCTAAGGTAGATTTTCTAGAATCTCTATCTGACTGGAAATCTGAATCAATATAGCCAATGGGTGCAAGATCACCTGAGTGATACACCAACATATAATCCCTAGTCCTTTTCAAGTACTTGATTATATGCTTAACGACAGTCTAGTGTTCTCGTCCAGGTTTATACTAAAATCTACTAACCATGCCAACAATAAAGCAAATATCAGGTCTAGTACATAGCATAGCATACATGAGACTCCCTACAGCAGAAGCATAAGGGACCGCCTTCATCTTTTCTATCTCATCAGTCATTTTTGGGGAATGATCTTTCGACAGAGAGATTCCATATCTAAAAGGGAGAAATCCTTTCTTTGAATCTTGCATGCTAAACCTGGTGAGAATAGTATCAATATAAAGTTCTTGGAATAAGCCTAATATCCTTCACTTGCGATCTCGCATAAGTTTGATCCCAAGGATATGTGCCGCCTGTCCCAAGTCTTTCATATCGAAACGCGAGGACAACCATTCCTTTACTGAATTCAACATGCTTACATTATTTTCTATGAGCAAAATGTCATCTACGTACAAAACCAAAAATGTAACTTTATCTCCATCCCACTTCTTATAGACACAAGACTCATTTTCCCATTGATCAAAATCGAAGGTTTTAATTGATGCGTCAAAACGAGTGTTTTATGCTCTAGAAGCTTGTTTCAATCCATAAATAGATTTCTTTAATTTACACAACATGTGCTCATTACCACTTTTTATGAAACCAACTGGTTGTGCCATATAGATGCACTCATCAATACTTTCATTTAGAAAATCCATCTTGACATCCATTTACCAAATCTCATAATCATAATGATCAACAACGGATAAGAGAAACCTAATGGATTTAAGCATGGCTACTGGCAAAAAGGTTTCCTCATAATCGATCCCTTCTTTTTGAGTAAACTCTTTTGCAACAAGACTACTTTAAAAGTTTGTACTTTTCCATCCACTCCTCTCTTTTTCTTATAGATCCATCCACAACCAATGGGTTTGACTCCAGTAGGTGGTTCTACAAGATCCCTGACTTGATTGGAGTTCATGGACTCCATAACGGATTTCATAGCAGCAACCCATTTATCAACATCTGTATCCTATAGTGCTTCGTCGTAATTAATAGGTTCCATGTTGGGCTCTTCAGGGATTCTATCATAAGATTCTCCCAAGAGCACAAAACGGAGAGGTTTTCTTATAATTCTCCCATTACTACTAGTCACTATAGGTGCAGTATTTTGTTATTGAATTGCAACATTATTTTCTGGAACTGAAGCCAATGTTATCCTCCATACCTTGCGGTGCTGGGATATCATTAACTTCTTCCTGGAGTGCAGATTGCAGAACAATTTCAGGTTGCTCAATATTACTCCCATTACTTTGGGGTAGTGAGATGTCAGGCAATTGCTCTTGTGCATTCTACTGCCTATTGATATTTCTCCCACTATGATAATGTAGTGGTATTTCAATACTGGCTTCCGAGATACGTTCCATAGATGATTCATTAGTTACTCCATTACTTAATTCCTGTAAAACTAGTTTACTTCTAGGAATATGGTTCGTTAAATAGTCCTCTTCTAAAAATCTAGCATTTGTCGTAACAATTACCTTCTTTTCTTTGGGACAGTAAAATAAACCACCTTTAGTTCCTTTTGGATATCCAATAAAAATTCATACTTCTGTCCTCGATTCCAATTGATCTAACCATTTCCATAAGGGTCCTATTTCTTCTTTCTGCCACACCATTTTGTTGTGGTATTCCTGGAGCAGATAATTGAGATTTAATTCTAGAATCTGATAAGTATTTAATGAATTCCGCAGAAAGGTATTCACCACCACAATCAGATCAAAATGTTTTGATATATTTATCACGTCGTTTCTCTGTTTCCATCTTAAATTCTTTGAATTTCTCAAAGTATTCAGACTTACAGCGCAACAGATAAATGTATCCATATTTTGAGTAATCATCTGAAAAAGTCACAAACTACTCAATACCACCTCTTACTTGTATATTCATAGGGCCACACAAATCAGAGTAAATTAATTCTAACTTATTGTTGGCTCTATTTACTTTTGAGGGAAAATGTCTCTTGGTCATTTTACTTTCTAAACAGGATTCGCATGTTGGCAGTGACTCCACTTTCAATGAACTCAAAAGTCCATCAGACACCAATATCTAAATCCTATTTAGATTTATATGACCTAGATGTAAGTGCCATAAATAAGTTTGGATCAATTCAGAAATAGGTATTTGTTTATATTGTAGATTAATGTTGTTTAATTCTTTTGGTTGTTGTAGCACATGAGGAGGAGATATATCAAGAATGAAAAGGTCATGTACTCCAACAAAAATGTAGATAAAACGTTTATTAAACTTAATAACAATAAAGTTATTAGCAAAATAAACATTATAACCATCATCCATTATTTTGGAAACCGATATCAAATTCCTTCTAATAGAAGGTACATAGAGAACATCTTTCAAAACTAAAAATTTATCACTACTAAATGAAACTCTAATATCTCCTAATGTTAAAGCTGGTGCTGGCTCCCCATTGGCTTGAAAAATGCAAATTTTATTCTCACTTAGCCGTCGCGTTTCCTGAAGCCCCTTGCTTATTCAACTTTGCCAGATAGGCAGGTCATTGCTTTTTGTGATGCCCAGTCAACATAATTCGGTCCTTCTAACTTGTTTTGGTTCAAAATTGAGGTTAGTGGGTTGAACGAAGACATGTTTAATCTGAGAGATATTCACATTAAATAGATCATTGGTTATGTATTTAGAATAATTAAGTTCAAAAATAGCACATGACACATATAACCATGTTCATTGAATAGTTAGATTCGTTAGGGAAACTTAACTATTCATGCAAAATATATGAGTTATGTAAGATATGTACCCCATAAATTAAAACAGGACCAACTCATAGGGAGAGTAAACTGTTAATTTAAGATAGGTAAATATCATTTTTATAAACTCTAGTTTCATTGAATCAACATGTAACTCAGTTGGAGAGTTAATAAAAGTAATCAAATAACTAGAGGCAAAACTACAGTAATCATCTATAATGAACTTATCCGATGTGGAAGAAGGCCTATGTCAACATATAAATTCATTATATTACTGTAAACATGATTGAAAACTATGAGATTTTTTTTTATAACTATTGTTCCAACTTTTTTGCAAAGTTACACCATCTGCTCTCTATGGATTCTCGAGCAAATCTCAACAAAAAACAACCTATACAACTCTTCTGTTGCTATCTATTACATTCACATATACACTATCCTATACACAACTAGGATAGTTGTTTAATCTTTCCAGTGATGGTCTCCACTTTGGTTTCATTTGTCCAGTTACATGAATTTGGACAACAATTTCTTTTGCTCTGTCTTGTATTGCCTTCTTGCATTGTTGAAATCTTCTGTTATTTCTTTCCATCCATATGTTATACACCACAACATCAAACACAATTCCTAGTAATGCTCTCTTTGGGTTTCTATTACTCACATTCTTGATTAGCCACTTCACTTCTTCTTCCCAGTCTTCAATTCTTCTGTGATAACCCATCCATCTTAACATACTTTTCCACAATTTCATTGAATATGAACACTCGAAGAATAAGTGTTCATGTGTCTCGACCACATCTCTTTCACACAGAACACATTCCTATTCTACATGAATTCCCCACTTTATCAATCTGTCCACTGTTGCCATTCTTCTATGCATTGCCATCCACACTATGAATTGTTGCTTTGGCAGACTTCCATTAATCATTGTTATAGATTTCTACCTCATTTTAGGCCACTCTGGAGAGCTTTGTATGTATGCTGTTTTGATACTGAACTTCCCATTCTTCATGCACGACTGCATTCTTTGCATATCATTTGCCCACCATTCCCGTGCATTGAAGATTTTCCTTACAAGCCAACTAGCTTGTTTAGGTACTTCCATACTTGTTATATCTTTCCTCTTTATGTATTGACCATGTATTCATTTTATCTAAAACTTGTCCTTCTTGTTCACTACTGCCCATAACAACTTTGTTATTGCTGCCTTATTCTATCTTTCATAGTTGATTATGTTTAGTCCCGTTGCTGCTCTTGGGTTACACAAAGTGTCCCAAGATATAGGATTCCTCTGAGAATTCTCATAATTCCAGTCCACAAATACCTCCTGCATATGCCATTCACCATTTTTACAATCTTCTTAGGGATAAGGAACACTTGAGCCCAATAAGTTTGCATTTCAAACAACACACTCTTAATAAGTTGTAATCTGCCTGCATATGAAAGAAATTTGGAGCTCCAGCTTCTAATTCTATCCACAATTCTTTCCACCCGAGGCATACCGATTTCTTTTTTTTTTTTAAAATTTTTTTTTTATCCAGAAAATAGAAAAATAGCCAAAACCCCATCTAAACGACTCTGAATGCCCAAAAAACGACGTACATCATGAGAAAATCTCATGGGTATTGCTCACTAAGCCGTTTCCAATGAACCTACCAAATTTGAGGTCAATCGGAGTTCGACAGAATTTCAGAATTCCAAATTCATGACCTATTTGTAGAATTATGTTTTTGGTGTTTTAAGGGTTTTAATTATTTTGACTGGTTCAAATCACATATTTTACTGATGTATGTTAAAATATGATTTCAGAACTCAAAATAATATTTTTATTATTATTTAATAAAAAACGTGTTCAAACAGAATTGTGGAATGCTTTTCACCGTTCCAAATGCTACTGTTCATAATTCGTATGTTAATCCATAATTTCAAAACTAATAATATTCAAAACAGACCCGTTTTTATTAATATAACACTGTGATTATGGACAAAAAATGCAACTAAAACAGATTAATAGTATTAATCTACTGTTTATGCATATATGTATTAATCCATAATTACATATTTAATAATACTCTGAAAAACATTCACGTTTTTATTGAAACCAACACTGCTATTCATCAAAAACATAATTAAACAGATTTTCATTAAATATAACACCACTGTTTATGCATATGTATATTAATTCATAATTTCAGAATTAAAATACTAATAAATACAATCACGTTTTTGACATAGAATAATCATACCAAACATGTATCATTAAACAACACGTTTTAATAGTACTTTATTCATGCAGTATTACATTATCTAGTTAGATGTAAGACGACTCTGATACCAATTGTTAGAACATGTGCAGCGGAAGCAAGCATACAATCCAGGCATCAAATACATACAAACTAGACAATGCTATAATTACTAGATTAGAAGTACTAACCTCTTGAAATCATTGCACAAATCCTCCACACAACAAGAATCCAGGGCTGTAGTCTTCTACTATATGCCTAGTAAAACCTAGGATGGGTTTGCTTTGAGTGGGCAAGAACAATACAACTCTAAAAAGTGAGTTATTGGGTGAATATTGTCTTCCTTAAGTAAACACGTTTTTAGCCATAATTAGGGCTCCAAAAACGTGTAGGATTCTGCTTTCACAAGTAGAATCCTACTCTACCTCTACCAGATGACTTTTCTCCAAGTCAAGTCCAGGTTTTTACTAGGTATAGCAGGGATCACAGAAATAATAAGAGGCTACTAATTATAGTATTAATTCGAAATTAGCATGAATTAATTCTTACTATAATTAATTACAGTTTATTCCACTAAAAACTGCAATTGAACTCCACAATATGAATTTGGAAAATTCAGTAACACTTATTGTAACTCCCCGTGTTAAGATCTCAAATACTAGTTAATTAAATTAAATCACTGAAAATTTAATTTAATCAACTAATTAAATCCTTTATAATTATGCTTAAACCATTTCATGTGACAGATACAAAATCCACCGGCGGGTTTTCACATGAAAACTTATAAGCTTACATAAAGGGGTATCATCAAACTCAAAACCGAGTCATGGATTCTATCAACTAATTATTATTTCACAAATGTCATTCGTTATTGTCCAATCTATTAGGCATACACTAACTTTGAATNGAAAATTCAATAACACTTATTTTAACTCCCCATGTTAAGATCTCAAATACCAGTTAATCAAATTAAATCACTGAAAATTTAATTTAATCAACTAATTAAATCCTTTACAATTCCGCTTAAACTATTTCATGTGACGGATACAAAATCCACTGGCCGGGTTTTCACATGAAAACTTATAAGCTTACATAAAGGGGTATCATCAAACTCAAAACCGAGTCATGGATTCTATCAACTAATTATTATTTCACAAATGTCATTCGTTATTGTCCAATCTATTAGGCATACACTAACTTTGAATAGAGTCGTACCTTTTGATAAATCAAAAAAATAAATAAATTACATTGATCATAATAATTATATCAAGATTATGAGTATAAGCTCATTTAATGAATTAGAGAAAATGTTTTATATATATTCAGTACAAAAACATCTTTCTCTACTTGGTCCGTTCAATATACACTAAGTATACTAGCACAAGAAGTCGGAGTAAAACCACTCCCATAATCAAGACAAGTTATACTATAATCTTGTGCTACAATCATCAAGATATTTTGTCCAATAATATCTTTGATTGTGAACATAGTTAATTACGAGAACCGACAATTTAACCTACTGTGCATGAGCTAAGACCCCATGCACTAAATTATCTACTACATAACTAAAAGTTCACACATGTAACAAATGATCTATTTAAAATAATACTTTGTTGAATTGAATAAACTAAATAAATAATTGCTCCATAAAGAATAAAATAAAATACTATGTCTAAACCGCATGGTTAATAGTATATCCCAACAGTTATAAGCCCGAAGATCGAATGAGATTCTTCCCCGAGGTTCGGTCCTTCCTCAGACCCTACATGAACGTTGAATGCTTCATGCACCAGGCTGCCCTTTACTTCCCGAAGACTCTTAGCTAGCATTTCTCATAGATTCCGAAATTTATTTTAAAAAAATCTTATTTGGGTGAAGTTTGGTTTGGGGGTGAAAATCTATATGGACATAATTTTTCAAAATATATTTCACTTTTCTTTATTTTGAAAAAACATGAAATGTGACTTATACCCATAAGTTCTAAAAACTATCAAAAACACCTAACGATACCAAACGAATAAACTTGCTAATCTTATATATGCAGATGCTTCATTGATGCCATTCATTATCATTATCACAAACCATGGTCTTGAACATAGATAAGTTTGACACAAAAATATCTTTTTTTATAATGAACTACAAATACACTATCCTAAAACTATAACACGATATTTTGCTAATAACACAGTTATTAGCCACTATAATTCGTCAAATTGCAATAATATTACAAGATTCATCAGTTGAAAAGAAAATAATAGTAATTAGCTGGTGGTTAATTGTGTCATAATAGATGGTGGATTTTTTTATAAAATATAAAAGTTTGGGATAATTTTTGAAATTGTTAAAAAATACAAATAATGATATTTTGGGCCAAAAATAGGTCTAGAGCTAGTTTTGGGATTTGAAAATTTTATTTTCAAAATCTGCCAAAACATGGGTAAAATCTATAAACAAACATGTTTTGCCAATTTTTTTTTAAACGAACAAAAATTCTTATAATATATTGAATCACCAAATTTTATTTGTAGAGCAATCTGGCAGTCTTCATGATATGGGAAGGTGGGCTAGTCATTGGCTTGAATGTTTTTTGTCTAGTTAAAATGTAAATATTTACCTGGTAAATATAAAATCTATAATTACCAAAAAGCGTTCTTGTTCTAACCAAAATTAATAGGAGTAATTAAGATAACTTTACACTTTATCATTTTGGGAAAAACTTTAACAAGTTATCATACAACAAACTGTTGCAACTATTGATCTATGAAAAGGTTCAGTAGTATAATGCTACATCGACATTTGAGCTATCAAGTGTTATTATTATATAATAATAATAGGCGCTCAATCAACCGTTTAAACCAAAAATTGCAAATAAGTAAATAATATATATATATATATATATATATATATATATATATATATAAAATTAGTCAATAATCTCTCCATACCTGCACTGAGATTGAACTCAAAAGGTTGCGAAGATTTAAGAGGAATTTTAGAAATCACTGTTATTTAGCGGTTATTAACTTCCTATAGCTACTATATATAAGTACTTGTTATAGTTACTATTCAATTGTTGCGGTAGTGTATTCGCGCTATTGTATTCATGAATACAGTAGCAAAACTCGCCTAAAAACAGAGGAGTCCAGCTGTACGCGACTGTATTTCTGTCACGGCCCGATTTCGGAGTCGTGATGGCGCCTGTCGTAGAACCAGGCAAGCCGCCCATTTTATCTAAGCTAAATTCAATTTCCACTAAAAATACAAATTTTAAACGAAATTATTGATATACTAATAATCTGAAGTTTTTAAACAATATTTGAAATAAAATTTAAAATCTCCAACCCCGGATCCGGTGTCACTCAGTCATGAGCTACTATAACATAAAGCAAGAAAAAGAAGAAATGGACAACATAGTCTCAAAATAAAGAACAACAGGTAGAATAAGAAAGAGAAGACGAGGTCGCGATCGCCAGCTGCTACCTCGACAACTCCAATGAAACTATGACAGCTGCTCAGTATCCACTACCATATCCCGGTGTACCTGGATCTGCACACGAGGTGCAAGGGGTAGCGTGAGTACACCAACTCAAAAGTAACGAACCCAAACTATGGGCTGAGAGGCAGTGACAGATTAAACCTCAATAATTAAATCATCAGCGTACAAAATTTAGGCATGTTCACAGTTTATCAGAAAATAACAACATAATATGCTAGATATACCTCAATATGTTCTACATGCCAACATGTCGCAATGTGAAAATGCACAGAGTGCTCAAAACTCTCCCACAGAAGTCCACCCAGTACTATATAGGGCTCTCAGGCCCAGGGAAGTTTCATCCCGGAATATGCATAACACAGGTGACCGTAGTCACTCCGTACTGAGGAAAAGGCCAGTCCAGCCCCACAGAGAAGATACATCTCCGGAATACAACACTAGGATAAAATCCATGTCCAGGGACGATCCATCCCTCGTAACATCAGCTTTGGAAAAGATCCATATCTAGGGAAGATCCATCCCTCACATAACATCAGCTTCAGACAAGATCCATGCCCAGGGAAAATTCATCCTTCATCATCAATGCGCTCACTGGGGTGTAAAGACTCCGGAGGGGACCTAGTGGCCCAAGCGCTATATCAATCCAACGAAGGCATGATTTAAGTATCGTTGCAGTGTGTAGCCCGATTTCATAACTGTCTCAATAACAGGCTCTCGGCCTCACTCAGTCATTACTCTTCAGTCTCACTCACATGGATCACAGATGCATCCATCAGCCCGAAACAATGATAAGTATGCATATAATTAACAATACTGAGCCTGAGGTATGAAGTGATATGCTATAACATGACTCAGTTTATGAGATCAAATAATCACAAAATGAGACAGTAATATACGACCACTCGGGTCTCGGCATTTTCGGCGTGAAGCCTAGCATTTATACTTAGCATGATTTCTAACATGTTCTCAATTACCACATTAATAGAAGCACAGATATCATCAGGGAATAATCACTAAGCGGTGCCATGGGATGAACCAGGTTACAAGTCTCACAGTGCACGCCCGCACGCCCGTCACTTGGCATGTGCGTCACCAATTCTAATCACATAACAAGTAGTTCGGGGTTTCGAACCCTCAAAATCAAGTTTGGAAATGTTACTTACCTCAAAATCGGCTAAAAACCTAGCCGTCAATGCCTTTGCCTCTAGACTGGGCCTCCGAGTGCTCCAAATCTACCAAAAATCAGATTCATATCATTATAATATGCCAAGGAATGAAACTCATTCGAAATTTACCAAATTTACCCAAAAATCCCGAAACTGGCCAAACCCGACCCCCGGGCCCATGTCTCGGAACTTGATGAAATTTATACCACAAGAATCCTCATCCTCCCACAAGTCTATACATACCAAGAACACTGAAATCGGAGTCCAAATGACCCCTCAAATTCCCATTTTAAGATCTCTAACTCACAAGCCCTAATTACCCATTTTAGCAATGATTTTCCCCAATTTTCACCACTAATCAGACCTTTAATCACATATAAATGAGTTTTAAGTCCAAAATCCTTACCTCAATGAAGAACTATCGATTTCCCTCTTCAAAAACCCTTCAAAAGCTTCAAACCCGAATAAGAATGGTGAAAGAATGACCAAAATTCGCTAAGGGCCCTTTTTATATGTTCTGCCCAGTGATGACCGCACCTGCGGTCCTTTTCTCGCATATGCGGACCTGCACCTGCGGACCCAGGTGCACACCTGCACGTTTTACTTAAGGGACCAAAACTCTCACCTGCGACTAACTATCCGCACATGCGGCTTCGCAGGTGCGGTAAAAGCCTCGCACCTGCGGATCTCCTCCAGCCTACCAAGAAATCCGCACTTGTGCCCCTTGTCCGCACCTGCGGCCATCGCACCTGCGGCTTCCCTTCCGCAGGTGTGACCACACCAGAAGGACAATAACTTATGCTGCATTTCTCCAACTTCAAACTCCCCGAAGGCTATCCGAAATCAACCCGAGCCCCTCGGGACCCCAACCAAAAACACAAACAAGTCATAAATGATCAACCGAACTTAGTCGAACCCTCGGAACATCCAAAATAACGCAAAAACACTAAAATCACCTCAAATTCAAGCCTATGAACTTTGAAACTTCTAAATTTCACCAAGGATGCCGTAACCATCCAAAACACATCCAATCGACCTGAAAATTTGCACACATATCCAAAATGACATTACGAACCTGCTCCAACTTCCGAAATTCCATTCCGACCCCGATAGCCTATTTTCCCTTGCCGACCGAAAATCGCCAAAAACTAACTTTTGCCAATTAGCGCCTAATTCTACACCGAACATCAAAACTTCATTCCGAACAAACTCCTAAGTCCCAAATAACCTAACGAAGCTATCCGAGCTATAAAATCCACATTCCTAGGTCGTTTACCCAATAGTCAACTTCCAGTTGACTTTTCTAACTATAAGGCCAACTTAAGCGACGAAGTGTCTCATTTCTCACTACGACCACTCCGAACCCGAACCAACCGGCCCAACACATCATAATTAAGTTAATTAACACATGAAAAAGCTGAAACAGGGAAAACGGGGCTAATCTCACGGAACGACCGACCGAGTCGTTACAATTTTGTTGTATTCGCGCCATGTATTCATGAATACACTAACGACAATTACCTTAAATAGGTCTGCTCAGCTGTCTAATAACGGAAAGAGGATCAACTAGCGTGATACACTCCTAATATAACTCAACAAAATCAATTTTAACACGCCTCATTATCAACCCAATTAATTAGCATATTTTTTCAGACGCTAAACACAAAAAATAGAGCATTGTATATTCAGCTTCTATATAACACAATCTGCACAGCTTTAGAGATTCAGTCAATTATTTCTCTGCCTAAAATAGTTCGAGGTTTTGATTCGACCGTCATTGATATGAACTTTTTCTGCCTAGCATTGATACAAGTATTTACAGAATATTTAGTAATTCGATTTACTAGATGACAAGCTTAACATTGCTAATTTGTCATTCTGGGAAGTGGAACAATGAAAATTGTTATGTCGATTATTCGATTGAGGGGATATTGATAAAGGAGTATGCTTCGTACAATGATTTAGTTGCTTCAATTTTGAAGCAACTTGACATAGATTTGAGTTCCAAGTTAATTAAAATTGAATACAAAATGGAAGAAAATTGCACGCCTATGGAAATACACAACGACATGGGTTTCAGGGTGTATGTAGAGTTGAAAAAGGAGAACAGAGAATTCGGGATGTATCCATTGTGTATAACTACATTGGATAAAGAAATTGTAGTAGGAGGAAGTGTAATTCAAAGTGACCTAATGCAACTTGACTTACAGATGGTGTGAATACATTTGATACGTTCGATATACTTACATTTGTGTCTTTAAACTCAGGTGAACCAATTGAGGTTTTCGAATCGGAATGGGATTTTATTATTTCAAATACTAATAAAAAGAGGTGATGGTTGGATAAGTGTTTAAGTATATGGCCACATTGAAGGCAGTGATGGAGCAATATGCAATTGGTGAAAGATTTCAATTCAATGTTGATTGGTCAAATGCTATTAGGTTTGACTGCTATTACATACTACAACTTCATAATATATGTTTTATTCAACTGTATGTTTGTGTATTCATGTGATGACCCAAGAGGTCATTTATAAATTTAGACTCCGTTCTAGGCTTAATATCCCTAAAAAGACTAAATTTAAATACCTCAATTTGCGTGCGCAGTCCGGGCGTGAAACTGGAAAGCTTTTATGTGAAAATATGAGAAATTGTGATTTCTAGAATTTAAATTTGATTATAGTTACTTTGGTCAACATTTTGAGTAAACAGACCCGGATCTGTGTTCCGACGATCCCGGGAGGTCCGAAGTAAAATATGGGACTCGGGCGTATGCTCGGAAATGAAGTCCGAGGTCCCAAGCCTTAGAAATCAATTTTTGAAAGAAATTATTTTGCTGAAATAATTATGAAATAAAGAAAAGAATTAATGCTTGAAATCATTGGTATCAGGCCCATATTCTACCGAAGCCTGATACAGGTTTGTTATCGTGTTTAAACATTAACTGTGAAATTTGGTAAAAAACGGAGTTCGTTTGACGTGATTCGGGCATCCGGTTGAAAAGTTATGAACTATAAGAGTTCTTGATGAAAATGATGAGTTTTGAGGTTTAATTCATTGTTTTACATGTTATTTTCGTGATTTGATCGTGCGAGCAAGTCCATATGATGTTTTTGGACTTGTGTGCATGTTTTGTTTAGAGTCCCGAAGGCTCCGGTGAGTTTCGGATAGGCCACGGGAAGTTTTTGCACTTAAAGGTTCTGCTGGTTTTGCTGTATATGGTATGCCATTTTTTTGGTCATTGCGTTCGCATGACCCAGTCGCGACCGCATAGTGAGAATAGGTGGGGGGCCGTTTTTGCTCTATGCGAACGCGGATTGGGCCCCCGCAAACGCATAGAGTTATTTGGGCCTGGGGGAGCTGTCTGGCTTTCCTCTATGCGAATGCACCACTTCAAACGCGAACGCATAGGCCATCAGGCCTGGGCCCTACGCGAACGCAACCCCTCCTATGCGAACGCATAGCCTTAATGCCCAGTAGTATAAATACAGTGTAAAAACAGGCAGAACCCTTTCTTCTTTATATTTTCGAACCCCACAACCCTATGAACGATTTTCTTCACCAAATATCCTCCCCAAGTCATAGGTAATCAATTCTAAATTTCACTCTTTCAATTCCTTATTGTTTTTCATCACCTTTAAATCAAAAACTAAGAATTTTCATGGTAAAAATTTAGGGTTTGGGTAGAATTAGGGAATTTTATAAAAAAAAATCAAATTTTTACCTTGAATTGAGGTCGAATTTCGAAACTAATTATATATTTGGGTTCGTGGGTGAATGGGTGAACGTAATTTGGTCCGAACCCTAAGTTTAGACCAAGCGGGCCCGGGGTCGGGTTTTCACTTTTTTGAAAAAACTTAGAAAAAATTATGTTTTTCAATAAAGTTAGTTCTTTTAGCATTAATTGATGATATTGAGTTAATTACGATTAGATTCGAGCAAGTTAGAGCAAGATTCTAAAGGAAAAGCTATAATTGAGCAGTGAGTGGCCTACGAAATTGAGGTAAGTGTTTGGTCTGACTTTGACTTGAGGGAATAGGAATCCCCACTTGTTTGCTATGTGAAATACATGTGTGTGGTGTGTAGGTGAGGCGACGAGTATCTATGCACCACCAAATTGCATGTTAAACATGATCCCTTTCCCGTTCAAAACTTAATTGATTCTTGTCTTAATTGTTCTATGTTCATTATTGTTTCTATGACTACTTGGCCTTGTTATTTTGTTGTTAAATATTGCTGTGGTTATTTTGGAAAGAGTATTGGTTGTTTTAGCTGGTTCCCTTATGGTACAAAACGGTTGAGCGGTTTGACATTGTTTTTACGAGATATATATATGCATATTTATGTTCCTGTTAGTTTCATGGTTGAGAGGATATTGATGAAGTTATGATAAAAATACAGTTTCTCATTTATAATTGTTGAGACAAAAATATTGTGAAAGGCTTGGCCTAAATTGTGAAATTTATGAATAAATTGATATGAGATGTCTGGTGGGAGCGGGTTGCACGCCGCAACAGGAGTAATAAGGGTGATATATTTAGGGAGGAGTAATAAGAGTGGACAGGTGGGAGCGGGTTGTACGCCGCAACAAGGAGCAATAAGGGAGGACATATATATTTTTACTTAATTTCAAAGAAAATAAAGATTTGAAAGGCTTAAATGTTTGTTTTACTATTCTTCATATATTCGGCACTATTTTTATTTAAAGTTTAAAGTTTGGAAACTTGGAAATTATGTGAGAATTGGTTATAGGTGAGGCCTGGGAAAAGGCGACTGAGTTATTTTATTGTTGTTGCAGTACTTAATTAATTGTTTAGATTTCCTTCTTGCTTTATATATTATTGTCACAGGTTATATTGCTAAAGCCCCGTCGTAGCCTCGTCACTACTTCATCGAGGTTAGGCTCGACACTTACTCAGTATATGAGATCAGTTGTACTGATATTACACTCTGCACTCTTTTGTGCAGATCCAGGTACCGATCAGCTGTAGAGATATTTAGAGCGGCTATTCATTTATTCGGAGACACGAGGTATATCTGCCAGTGTTCGCAGATCCTGATTGTCTTCTCCTATTTTCATAAACGCTGTTTTATTATATTCAAAATAGTTACATTATTTCTTTCAGCCAAGTACTTGTAGTATTCTTTAGTAGTTTGTGAATTGCGACACCAGACTCTGGGGTAGTTTTTGAATTTATCTATATAATTATTTCGTGGCTCGGTTTAGTCAATTGTTTATTATCTGATATTGTGAATTATTTATTTAAAGCCACTAGATTAAGTATTAATTTAAAATTATTTTATCCTATTTAAATGGTTAATTAAAGGAAATAGTTAAGCGATCTCTAACATTGACTTGCCTAGCAAGTGTGGTGTTAGGCGCCATTACGATTCCGAAGGTTGGGAATTTGGGTCGTGACAAGTTGGTATCAGCACTAGGTTGCTTATGTCTCACAATTCACGAACAAGCTTGGTAGAGTCCGAAGGATCGGTGCAGAGACGTCTGTACTTATCTTTTGGAGGCTATTGAGTTAGAAAACAACTCCATTTTTATTTCTACTCTATCGTGCGATTCTAGTATCCCAAATACTGATTAGATTATTTTATTCTCTCGCAGATGGCGAGAACACGTGCTTCATATTCCGCCGATCAGCATTCCGGTCCTCTAGCAGCAACAACTCCTACTAGGGGCAGAGGTCGAGGCCACGCCAGAGGCCGAGGCAGGGGTAGGATTCAGCCCATTGCTCAAGCAGCAGCCCCAACTACGGAACCCCAGATTGAGATTAATGAGAGGGTTCCAGCTCATACTGTTCCAGCGGGACCAACTCAAGTTCCCGAGGGGTTTATTGCTACCCCGGTTCTTCAGGATGCTTTGGTCCATTTAGTGGGCTTAATGGAGAGTGTGGCCCAGACGGGCACATTCCCTGTTGCAGCAACCGTATCTCAGGCTGGAGGAGGGGTCCAGACTCCTTCTACCCACACTCCAGTCCAGACTACTCCTCAGGTTCAGACCCTAATAGCCAATCCCATTGGGGTAGTTCAGCCAGTTGCAGCAGTGCTGCTCGTTAATGGGGCACCTATGTCTACCGATGCTTTATGGAGGTTGGACAGGTTCATTAAGTTATTTCCTGTTCACTTCAGTGGTGCTACTTCAGAGGAACCTCAGGAATATCTAGATAGTTGTCATGAGGTGTTGAAAAATATGGGTATTTTGGAGACTTGGGTTGATTTTGCTGCTTTTCAGATGACTGGTTCTGCCAAGAAATGGTGGAGGGACTTTTTGTTGACTAGACCAGTTGGATCACCTGCTTTGACTTGGGATCAATTCTCTCATCCCTTCTTGGAGAAGTTCTTGCGTGTTACTACTCGAGAGGATAAACTTCGTCAGTTTGAGCAACTTCAGCAGGGTAGCATGACAGTGACCCAGTATGATACTCGTTTCGTGGATTCTGCTAGACATGCCATTCTTTTATTGCCCACAGAGAGGGAGAGGGTCAGACGGTTTATTGATGGCCTTGCTCAGCCCATCAGGTTGTATATGGCCAAGGAGACAGGGACCGAGATTTCTCTTCAGGATGCAGCTAATATAGCTAGGAGGGTTGAGTCAGTTCTTAGGATGGGAGGTCAGGAGTCAGACAAGAGACCTCATCATTCCGATGGTTTCAGTGGTGCCTCATCTGGAGGCGGGACTTCATTTAGCATAGGCCATTCTTCCAGGCCTTTCCATTCAGCACTACAGGTTTCACATGGTACTTCAGGAGGTCGTGGTTCTTATGTGCTTCCTTTTGCTCAGCCAGTCTACAGTGCTCCTTCAGCTCCTATTAGAGCACCTCCTCTACAGAGTTATTATCGTGGTCAGCCGGTTCGTCAGGGTCAGTCCTCATATCAAGAGGGATGTTTTGAGTGTGATGCATATGGGCATATTCGGAGAGTTTGTCCGAGGTTTCTGAGTAGTCAGCAACAGTACCAGTGTTCTCGTGTCATAGTTCCGGCACCAACTGCAGCACCACCTGCCCAGCCAGCAAGGGGTAGGGGTCATGTGGTTAGAGGTAGAGGCCAGAATGTTAGAGGTGGATGAAAGATAGCTAGAGGTGGAGGTCATCCTGCTAGAGGTGGAGGTCCTCCCAGAGGTGTGGTTTAGGGTGGCGGGGCCCAACCCCGACTATATGCATTTCCATCCAGGCCCAAGGCAGAGTCCTCCGACGCTGTTATTACATGTATCATCTCAGTTTGTGATAGAGCTGCTTCAGTTTTGTTTGATCCGGGGTCTACTTACTCGTATGTTTCATCCTATTTTACCTCGTATTTGAATGTGCCCCGTAATCCCTTGAGTGTTCCTAGTTATGTGTCTACACCGGTGGGGGGTGCTATCGTGGTAGATCGAGTATACTGTACGTGCGTGGTAGTCATAGAAAGTCTTGAAACTAGTGTGGATCTTTTACTTCTAGACATGGTTGATTTTGATGTTATATTGGGCATGGATTGGTTGTCGCTCTATTATGCCATCTTAGACTATCACGCCAAGACAGTTACTTTAGCATTGTCGGGGCTGCCTCGATTAGAATGGAAAGGGACTCCTGGTCATTCTCCCAGCTGGGTGATTTCATATGCCAAGGCTCGCCGCATGATGGAGAAAGGGTGTTTGGCTTATTTGGCTCATATTCGTGATTCCGATGCCGAGGTTTCTTCTATAGAGTCAGTTCTTATCGTGTGTGAGTTTCCTGAGGTATTCCCTGCAGACCTATCGGGTATGCCATACCCGACAGGGATCTTGATTTCTGTATTGATGTGGCTCCGGGCACTCAACCCATTTCCATTCTTCCATATCGGAAGGCCCCACCAGAATTGAAAGAGTTAAAATAACAATTGCAAAATTTTCTAGATAAGGGTTTCATAAGACCCAGCGTCTCACCTTGGGGTGCACCGGTTTTGTTTGTAAAGAAGAAAGATGGGTCGATGAGAATGTGTACAGATTACCGGCAGCTGAATAAAGTTACTATCAAGAATAAATATCCGTTGCCGAGAATTGATGACCTATTTGATCATCTTCAGGGTGCTAGAGTATTTTCGAAAATTGCTTTGAGGTCAGGCTATCATCAACTGAAGATTAGGGCGTCCAATATTCCTAAGACAGCCTTTCGGACGAGGTATGGGCATTATGAATTTTTGGTTATGTCTTTTGGGCTGACTAATGCTCCAGCAGCCTTTATGGATTTGATAAATCGGGTTTTCAAGCCCCACCTAGACTCTTTCGTGATCGTGTTCATTGATGACATTCTTATATACTCCCGCAGTCGGGAAGAGCATGAGCAGCACCTCTGTATAGCAGTACAGACTTTGAGAGATAATCAGTTGTATGCCAAGTTTATAAATGTGAGTTCTGGTTAGATTCAGTAGCCTTTTTGGGTCATATTGTATCAGTTGAGGGTATTCAGGTTGATCCTAAGAAGATAGAGACAGTCAGGGACTGGCCTAGACCCACCATAGCTACGGAGAGTAGGAGTTTCTTGGGTTTGGCGGGTTACTACCGTCATTTTGTGGAGGGTTTCTCGTCCATAGCAGCCCCAATGACTAAATTGACTCAGAAAGGTGTCCCATTTAAATGGTCAGATGAGTGCGAGGCGAGATTTCAGAAGCTCAAGACATCCTTGACTTCAGCACCAGTGTTGGTGTTACCATCATATTCGGGTTCTTTCACGGTGTATTGTGATGCTTCCCGAGTTTGCCTTGGAGCAGTGTTGACGCAGGATGGCAGGGTGATTGTGTATGCGTCTCGACAACTGAAGGTCCATGAGAAGAATTATCCCGTTCATGACTTAGAGTTGGAAGCCATTGTTCATGCATTAAAATTTTGGAGGCACTATCTTTATGGCATGCCGTGTGAGGTTTTTACTGACCATCATAGTCTCCACTACTTATTTAAGCAAAAAGATCTAAATTTGAGGCAGCGGATATGGTCAGAGTCACTAAAAGATTATGATGTCACCATATTGTATTACCTAGGGAAGGCCAATGTGGTGGCCGATGCATTGAGTAGAAAGGCGGTGAGTATGGGCAACCTTGCGTATATTACAGTTGGTGAGAGACCGTTGGCTTCAGACATTCAGACGTTGGCTTATCAGTTCGTGAGGTTGGATATTTCACCCAGCAGTGTTCTAGCTTGTACAGTCGCTCGATTTTTGCTAATTGACCGTATCTGGGAGCGGCGGGATGATGACCTACATTTGGCGGTCCTCAGGGACACAATTTGGCACGGTGATGCCAAGAAGGTTACAGTTGGAGATGATGGTATTTTGAGGATGCAGGGTCGTTTATGTGTGCCTAATGTTGATGGCCTTCGTGAGTTGATCCTTGAGGAGGCTCACAGTTCTAAGTATTCGATTCATCTAGGTGTAGCCAAAATGTACCAAGATTTGAGGCAGCATTATTGGTGGAGAAGAATGAAGAAGGACATTGTTGCATATGTGGCTCGTTGCTTAAATTGTCAGCATGTAAAGTATGAGCATCAGAGACCTGGTGGTTTGCTTCAGCAGATAGACATTCCTGAGTGGAAGTGGGAGCGTATCATTATGGACTTCATTGTTGGGCTCCCACGGACTCAGAGGAAATTTGACGCAGTTTGGGTTATTGTAGATAGGCTGACCAAATCAACACATTTCATTCCTGTGGAAAGTACTTATACTTCAGAGCGGTTGGCTGAGTTATATATTCGGGAGATAGTTCACCTTCATGGTGTGCCCGCGTCTATCATTTTTTATCAGGGTACGTAGTTTACTTCGCACTTTTGGAAGGCAATTCAGCGTGAGTTGGGTACCCGAGTGGAGTTGAGTATAATATTTTACCCTCAGACTGACGGGCAGTCCGAGCGTACTATTCAGATATTGGAGGATATGCTCCGCACTTGTGTTATTGACTTTGGAGGTTCGTGGGATCAGTTTTTTCCGTTAGCGGAGTTTGATTATAATAATAGTTATCAGTCGAGCATTCAGATGGCTCCTTATGAGGCGTTATATGGTAGACGGTGCAGATCGCCAGTTGGATGGTTTGAGCCGGGAGAGCCTCGGTTGTTGGATACAAACTTAGTTCAGGAGGCCTTAGATAAGGTCAAGATTATTCAAGAGAGACTTTGTGCAGCTCAGTCTAGGCAAAAGAGTTATGCCGATCGTAAGGTTCGTGATGTGGCATTCATGGTTGGAGAGAGAGTATTGCTTCGTGTGTCGCCCATGAAGGGTGTTATGAGATTTGGGAAGAAGGGTAAGTTGAGCCCTAGGTATATCGGGCCATTTGAGATTCTTGATAGAGTGGGGGAGGTAGCTTATAGACTTGCATTGCGTCCAGGGTTATCCTCAGTTCATCCGGTATTCCACGTGTCTATGCTTCGGAAATATCATGGTGACCCGTCCCACGTGTTAGATTTCAGCTCTGTCCAATTGGACAAAGACTTGACTTATGAGGAGGATCCGGTAGCCATTTTAGACCGGCATGTTCGTCAGTTGAGATATAAGAGTTTTCCTTCAGTTCGAGTGCAGTGGAGAGGCCAGACCATTGAGGCAGCTACTTGGGAGTCCGAGTCGGACATGCAGAGTAGATATCAACACTTGTTTGCCATTTCAGGTAACTTTCTAGGTCCGTTCGAGGACGAACGTTTGTTTTAGAGGTGGAAATTGTGATGACCCAAGAGGTCATTTTATGAATTTAAACTCCGTTTTAGGCTTAATAGCCCTAAAAAGTCTAACTTTAAATACCTCGATTTGTGTGCACAGTCCGAGCGTGAAACCGAAAAGCTTTTATGTGAAAATATGAGAAATAGTGATTTCTAGAATTTAAATTTGATTATAGTTGACTTTGGTCAAAATTTTGAGTAAACGGACTCGGATCTGTGTTTCAACGATCCCGGGAGGTCCGCAGTAAAATGCGGAACTTGGGTGTATGCCCGAAAATGAATTCCGAGGTCCCAAGCCTTAGAAATCAATTTTTGAAAGAAATTATTTTGCTGAAATAATTATGAAATAAAGAAAAGAATTAATGTTTGAAATCATTGGTATCGGGCCTGTATTCTGGTTCCGGAGCCCAGTACAGATTTGTTATGATGTTTAAAGGTTAACTATGAAATTTGGTGAAAAACGGAGTTCGTTTGACGTGATTCGGACATCCGGTTGAAAAATTATGAACTATAAGAGTTCTTGATGAAAATGATGAGTTTTGAGGTTTAGTTCATAATTTTACATGTTATTTTCATGATTTGATCACGCGAGCAAGTCTGTATGATGTTTTTAGACTTATGTGCATGTTTTTTTTAGAGCCCCGAGGGCTCGGGTGAGTTTCGGATAGGCCACAGGAAGTTTTTGCACTTAAAGGTTCTGTTGGTTTTGCTGTATCTGGTGTGCCATTCTTTTGGTCATTGCGTTCGCATGACCTAGTCGCGAACGCATAGTGAGACTAGGTGGGGGTCGTTTTTGCTCTATGCGAGCGGTTGGGCCCCCGCGAATGCATAGAGTTATTTGGGCCTGGGGGAGCTGCCTGACTTTCCTCTATGCGAACGCACCACTTTAAACGCGAACGCATATGCCATCAGGCTTGGTCCCTGATGCGTGGCTAGAATTCATGATTTTAAGCATTATATACCTTGCATTTTATGTGCTT
>ML428516.1:22639-34868 GCA_005239525.1 Nicotiana knightiana | reverse complement strand
GTCCTTAACTTAAAAGTTCAAGTTAAAATGTTAAGGACAATAGGTCCTTAACTTATAGTTTTCGGTCCTTAACTTAAAAGTTCAAGTTAAAAAGTAAGGACAATAGGTCCTTAACTTATAGTTTTCGGTCATTAACTTAAAAGTTCAAGTTAAAAAGTTAAGGACAATAGGTCCTTAACTTATAGTTTTCAGTCCTTAACTTAAAAGTTCAAGTTAAAAAGTTAAGGACAATATGTCCGTAACTTATAGTTTTCAGTCCTTAACTTAAAAGTTCAAGTTAAAATGTTAAGGACAATAGGTCCTTAACTTATAGTTTTCAGTCCTTAACTTAAAAGTTCAAGTTAAAAAGTTAAGGACAATAGGTCCTTAACTTATAGTTTTCAGTCCTTAACTTAAAAGTTCAAGTTAAAAAGTTAAGGACAATAGGTCCTTAACTTATAGTTTTCAGTCCTTATTTGTCCTCAATTTTTTGTCTTTTTACCTTATTTTTCCTAATTATCTGTTGTTTAAGAAAATCTAAAAGTCACTTCTTTTAGAAAACCAAAATTCACGTCCTCCCACATCTGTGATTATTATGAGTGAATGGTTTACTATGCAATTCAACTCCTAAGAGCAGACACAAAAGAAATTGAGAGGCTTATAAAATTTATATGATTAAGCAATTCGTTTCTTCTGTTCAAAAGTGGATTTCACATATGAAAATAATGGAAACACTCATACAAACGCCAGAACCCCATTGCAAAAGGAGAAGTAGAGCTGTAAGGAATGAATCTGAAAATGGCGTATTTTCATTTGGGAAGGAAAGGGTAACACTGTCTATTCATATTAATTTTAATAGACTAGTGGCTAATTTTGCTCAGCATTAAAAATGCTGGATAAAAAGTAAATACCACCTTAAATTGTGGTTATCCCACGCCATTTCTTCAACCACCAGTGTCACATTGAAATCAGACGACCCGAATACCCAAATGTTTCTATTGATATATTTTCAAGTCTAAATATTTGGCTTCAGTAATTAGTGAAGTTTATGATTAACTATCAGACAATAATTATCTCTTTAGGATAATAAAATTATCTTTGAAATTAATGATATGAAATATTTTGGAGCTAGTTAGAAAAAATATATTTATAAAGAAATATATACACATGTAGAATTAATCTACTCTATCCCGAAAAAATTTACAATAAGATCGTATTGCAATTTAATATTTTTTTATAACCGCGCGAACAAATATACTAGTATATATATATAATTATGAGAGTAGTAGAGTTGATGTGACACCTATACTATTTATCTTTTTTCCCGTTTTCTTGCCTTTTTTTTTTTTTTACCTATTTTCTCCGATTAATTGTGAAGCAGTAAAATCTGAAGAGGTGTATCACATTTATTACACCCTCTTACCTCTCTCGAAGGAGTTACATAACCTGAAGAGTTGAGAATTATGGTGCCTTCCCTTTAAATTTTGGCACATAAATAAAACCACATTCTGTTATGTTCTTTTGCTTTCTTATATTTATTATTACTCCTGAGATTAATATTAATTAAGTAATATAAAGGAGGGACAAATGATGTTGACGTGGTACCTCTTTTTGGCAAGAAAACCTATTTATCTTTTTTCTCCTTTCTTTTTTGTTGCCTTTTCTCTGATTATAAATTAAATGAAAAATGTAGTTGCTGAATTTAAGTTTTGTGCTTACTAAATAATACAAATGCAGAAATAAAAGGCACCTTATCGAACTGATAAGGCGCCTCTTTTGTTACATCAACCCAATCACCCGATTTATTAATTTGGAACTCAAATAGAAATTTAATATCTTTCTCTCTAAAAGAGAGTAATGGCAAAATTAAAAATAATAATCCACGCACTATTTCAATATGCATAACTAGTGAGTATGGAAAAAAGTAACAGACACATCTTTAAACAGATCTTTTAATTGTAACAACCTCATTAAACATTTGACTGGGGTTATGGAGAATTGTGACTTATGAAAGTGGATACGCAGTGGCGGACCCAAGTGGTGGCTAGCCGGTTTAATTGAACTCGCTTCACCAAAAAATAATACTGTGCATATGTGTATAAATTAGGATTAAAGTTGTGTAAATTTTGTATAAATATTTACTTGAACCCATTTGACAAATACTATTTTACTACTAAAGTTATGTACCTCTAAAATTGAATTCGCTTGCACAAAATATTGGGTCCGCCACTGTGGATACATACATTATACATAACGATACTGGACTGATATAACAACTTGCCTTTTGAATTTATTTGATTTGCTTTATTTTTCATTCTGTTTGTAGTTTCTTTACTTTTTATATTTTTCGTGATCTTTCCTTTTCATTTCATGTTTATGTTTATCTTATTCAAATAGAAGAAAATTTAGAATTAAAAAGATTTTACTATCTAATGAGTCAAGTACCTATATAAATGTATGTAATATAAAATTAGGTTGAGAGAACTATACAGACAGATAAAAATTTATCTTTTCTACCGTAATTGAAAATATAAAAGATTATTTTTAAATTCATTGATGTCTTCTATAACCGCGCGAAGTGCAGATAAATTTACTAGTTTGATACTAAACAGATAGTTGGAGATTATGAGGTACTTGATTTCTAAGTAAAGAGTGTCAAGGGAGGGAGAGTTTAGAGACGGGCTTGTTATTGCTCAAAGAGTTTCAAAATGTGGTAAGCCGTTTTGATATTTAAGTGGAGAAGAGCACAGGGACATATTTGTTATTCGCTATGTTTCAAATCAGGCTATGCTGACCCTCGGAAGTTCTTAGTTATCAAAAATAAATAAAAATATAAATAATTTGCTTAAAGAGGAATATGACCGCTCGTTTATATTAAATCCTTATCTCTTAAATATCTGCGGTTTGTTAACATTTGATAAGCATTTTTATTATATATCGGATATTCAACAAAACTCTTGAGTCATGCTAAAGTATTTTCAATGAAACAAAATCAAACTGAAGTTTCTGCGAATCACCTATACAGTCGATTGGAAACACTAAAAGATAACGTTATTTTGTCGTCGGCTTATCAACATTTTGTATACATACTCGAAGGTAAAGAAAATTTCCATATCAATGGCCAGTCAAGCCTGAAAAATGTTTTTTCATGGCTTGGTCCTTTCTGTAATTATTTGATCTACCTCCTCTCCTCCCTCCTCTCCCTCTGAAGAACCCACGACCTCCCCCCCTTCCACCCATCTCATCTGTTTCCGGCTCGTCATCTTTCTCCTCGCTTGGCTCAGTTAGCCTTTTAACTGCACCTAAAGGAAGATTACCTCCTCGTCCCAATCCATGTATCATTTCCTTCTGAGCTTGATTTACTAAAGAAGCTTCATTGTAATTAGCCACTGCAACAGAGCCCTCAACTTTGTAGCTGTAGTTCTTGCCATCTTTGACGTAAAACTGTGGCTTTTTTCGTGATCCCCACTTAGAAGCGTTGGAAGCTGAGCTACCGTTATCAGCTTCAGAAGTTCTCCCACGACCGAAATTTGATTTGTTTTGGAGGTTTTCAGTTTCCTCAAATGCTGAATCACCAATACTTAGACCAAGGTCATCAAATGAGTCGTCGTACTCATCTTCATACTCAAGCTGTGATGAAAGTGCAATGGTTTTTGCCAAATCCTTTGCATCTCTAGAGTCAAGTGTCAAGGAAGCAGGTTCTTCAGTGGTAGTGGTTGTTTTCCTGATAAACCTTCCAACTGAAGTCGTAGATGAATTAGACGAGCCTTCAGCTTGGTATGGAGTTGCTGCAGGCATAGTGTTTCTTGGGGGCATTGGCGCAGGTTCCACTAGTTTCCCTTTACCCTTATCATTTCTGGTCATGGATGGAACACCAGGCTTGGGTTGTGGTATTTTCTCCAAGGAAATGTCCAAGGACTGCAAGTCCTCGTGAAGGGTACCCTCAAGAATCCTCTGAATGACCTCTTCAGGATTTAGGTTATATACTTCGAGACAAGCAGCTATGAAACCTTTTCCATAATCAGGGAAGAGGTCCTTTATTTGACTTATTTTTGACTCCATAATAGCAGTGTCTTCATCAACAGGTGGTTGGTTATCCTTTTGGGAGACTGCCGGATTGGCTGCCTTTCCAAAATTATCTTCTACTGGGTGTACCATGATCCCCGACAGAAACTTAAATTGATCATCATCCATTGATATCCACCCTGCATGAGACAAACTCAGATCGGATTCCATCTTAAAACCACAAACATGCATGAGTTCAAGGACGAATAAGGAGAGACATGAGACGTCAGATAAGAGTAATATTTACCTGTTCATTGTGTATGATATACACATTTTTCCAAGAGTAGGAAGCCAAGGAAGAAAGAAGAGGGGTTCACGTTTCTCAACAAAAATATGCACAAACCATAACAAAAGAGAAAACAAATGTAGATATGTAGCAGATTTCTGCTAAAGCTTCAATCACGGAAAATGTTATTCACACTCCAAAACGAGTCTCATATGTTCCATTTTCTTTCTGCCATGCATGCTTTAATTTGGAATCCACTTAATAGCAAGATCCACCTTAAACTTTGAGTGACAAGTGTAAGTCTAAGCTAATTACGCTAATTACCTGTATTCCGTAGTAACTCAATTCTGCTCATTATGTTGTGATTTTTGTCAATGACTTGGAGAAATGTGCCTTTGCTACGTCCCTCTAGAGCCTGTGAGTAATCTCCACTGATATCCCTCACTGACTGCACTAATATATCTGCTCTTATAGCAGGATCCTCCACGTTGGTAGGGAACATCTTCATGGTTGCAGGAAGAGGAGAACTTTCAACAAAAGCCTCATCACTTAGATAGCATAAGTTCAGCAGCTTCCAACCAAAATTTACTATCCTTGCAGATAACATTTTGAGACTGACAAAAACATTTGAGCGCATTTCATTAGATGGTTCCGTCAAACCTTTCTTTCCAGAGGTTAAAATAATGTGGAAACCCCGCCGCAAAGAGGGCAACAATGAATCATGTAATCTGGCAAGTGTAGTAAGCACCTCCTCATTCCCATGACTGCATAATAGACAAAAAAAAGCTAATGAATATGAACTTTGTTGCGCCTTCCTCAAATAAGCACAAAAACTCTTTATCCATAGGCAGGTTATAAAAAAAAAGGGCAGCCTGGTGCACTAAGCTCCCGCTACGCGCGGGTTTCAGGTAATGAGAATGCAAATTACCCAAATTGGGTGTAATGAAAGTGCAGTTCACAATGTTCAAGCATGCAAGGCATGAAAATAGCAAATAAATTGCAAATTATCAGACACATACAGCGAGAGAAGTTAATGATACTCTGCAATATAAGGAGGTCTGTATTCTGGAGCAAGACATTGAGATTTTAGGTGCATCAACCTAGCCATTCATCAGTAGTATACACACATTACACAATACTGGTACAACTTTAGTCAACCAAAACATCAGTACCTCATTTCAACAGGACAGCAGAAGTAGATGGATGCTTGCTTATACGCATTGACAAACGCATCCATAGATACCACAGCATCATTTAAGAAGTCCATCACCTGCAGGCAAGAAAAAATAAAAAATAAAAAATCCTATGCACACTACTGGCATTGAAAGTTGAAGGAGAACGCATACAATCGAGACCTCAATTATTAACAGGCAGCCATGTATGAAGCTAATCAATATAAGAAATAAAATTTTTTGGTGGATAATTATCCTAAAATAGGGTGGTGCAATCATCTCAAAATTCAGTAGTCTCCCACATGAAGGAATGTTCTCATTTGTACCAAGTTAGCATCCTTATTCAAACAAAAGAAACCACACAAAGATATATACACATATTCCTGAACTATCTTACTGCTCATCGGAATAAACTCAACTCAACTCACCTCTAGATAGTCTGTTTGAAGTCGATTGTGCCCATGATCTTGCAAGTGACCAGAGGAAAATAAAACCTGCAGTCAGCCATACAATAGTTAGTCCTGCATAACTTTGGATAACCCTTTGCAAGATCTTTTTTCTGATTGCCAGCATCCTTATGAGAAACCCACATTTAACAGTATGTATATCAACATACATCTAGATGGCTCAAGATATTCATAAAACTAGAACCATGGTAGTAAAAGAAACACATGTACTAAGCACAGACAACTGCATTTATCATTTCTGCATATAAGTACACCACTCCATACACATCTAAATACAACACATAAGCACTCTATTGTAATGTGACTATCTCATTTAAAAACTTAAACCTTTAGAGAGCATACTTTTATTTACTTAAGTACACCACTCCATACACATCTAAATACAACACGCACTCTATTGTAATGTGACTATCTCATTTAAAAACTTAAACCTTTAGAGAGCATACTTTTATTTACTTAACTATATCTTCAACAAATTCCCCAAAAAAAAACTCAAAAAAATAGCTCGTAGTAGACCCCAAATTCGTCTATTCAAGCATATACTTATTCCCATAATATAAAATGAAAATATTCCTTACCTTAAAAGTAAATCAAATGATGTTAGCTCAAGGAAAGCTTGAACTTATACATTCGTGCCTTTTGGAAACAGTGAGATGTAAGTTTCTACTTAACAAAAAAAGCTGGTACTCCATACAAAAGCATCTGAGATATATGCAACTAGGAACCACTCTGGCAATGGAAATACAGGAACATGCGAAGTAGGAAGTAAAGAAAAACAGGGGAAAGTCTAATATTTCAAATCTGAGTAACAGAAATAAAACACAAATCACTGTTGGATAATTCATCAACTTTTTAAAAGAATAAAGGGTACCAGAAGACTTAAAGTTTAGTGGTATACTGGTATCAGAGGATTCTCTCACGCAATAAGCGTGGGTTTGATTGCAACTACTCTGTCTTCCATATCCCCTTTCCCTGCCCCCTATGTTTAATAAATGTAAAGATAACAATTAAGAGCACATGCCATTAAAGGAAGAATACCTCTAACGATGATGTACATCTCTGATACATAGTCCGCTCGATGCTAAGAAAGTGCGAAATAACAGATGAAAGATCATCATGGATCCATGGCTGTGACTTTATGGCATTGATGACCTGAACAACATCGATACAGACATGAGTCAGAAACAGGGAATCTGAAAATTCAAAAGATTCCTTGATTAAAAAGGAGGAAAATACTCAAATTTGGAAGAAGCAGGAAAAGCAAACACAAAGCAGAAATGACAAAAGGAAGCACTGTCATATCAAAATGTATGTCGAAGGCAAAGGAAACTGTTTCTAAATTTGGTTTCACTGAATGCTTAAGAAAAAAATTCCAAACAGTTGTTTCTTTTTTATTTTCCTCGAGAGAAATAGTAAGTGTCTTATTAACATAGCACCAACTAGGTGCTGTCATAAGTATTTTACAAATCATAAGCAAAAACAAAACAAAAGTAAACGGTTCATCTAGATCTCCTGATACATTTTCTTTTGACACAGTTGTTTCTTGAGTTAAAATTGGTGACAAGACCAATGAAACCCCATTTGCTTCCATATGCAGCACGACTACAGCGCACTTGTCAGATTTGAGGCCTAAAAGAATAGGCACTGTGATTTCAGTGGGTCATGCACGTGATATTTAACCCAAGACAAAAATTGAATTTTATAGTAGGCTGTGCTTAAATCTCTCTACTACAAACTCTTCTTAGTTCAGGAAGCTAAGTAATGACCCCAATGTTTACAAACATTTATATGAAATTGGTCTCGACGCCTAATCCACCAGGGATATGCAGAAGATCTACAGAGTAGCGCTGATCTAAATATCAAAATTTTAACTCCATCTAGGTATTTTTAGTCCATCCTTCAATAGATCGTCATGCAAAGCATGTGCACAACTGACATATGATTTCATACCTAAAACTTGTAAAAGAATCTAAACTACAACAACACAACAACATCTCAGCCCCAAACGAGCTTGGGTCAGCTATATGAATCCTCACTGACCGTATTACGTTTTTTTGAAGTAGTAAAATTTATACCATATTACCCCATTTAAACTCATCTGAGGCCAATATTATACAACAACATACTCAGTGTAGTCCCACAAAAGGGGTCTGAGGAGGGTAGAGTGTACGCAGACCTTACCCCTACCTTTAAGAAGGCAGAGAGGCTGTTTCCGGTAGACTCTCCGCTCAGGAAGGGAGAGGGGAGGGGCAATAACAAGCAAACTGATCTGACAACCAAAGCAAAAATACAAAACTAGCAGTAGGTAATGCAATCAGAAAACCGAAAACAAAGACAACAACAAGTAGTAATAGAAGTCTAGGCTCATGAAGAAAACCAAGTTCCCAATATTCATCAAAAAGCACTTCCCAACCATTACACTACACAACTGCCACAAATTATACTAAAGGGCAGCCCGACACATAAAGCATCCCGCGTTGTCTTGGAAGGGACCGCACCTAAGGGGGTGTAATGTACCAGCCAATATTATATAGAATAAAAATAAAAATAAAGAAAATAGTAACCATATTATATTGAATAAAAATAAATAAATAAAATAATAATAGTAAGTACTAGAAGTTCTTTATACTTTCTACCAACATATAAATCTTTGAGAGTAAACAACTCCTAGATAGAAGTTTTACATGTAAGAGCATCTAAGCAAAGAGTTCTACATTTTTACGTGGACGGTTTCTAGATTTTCTCTTCATATATTAGCAGTTTTTGATTTCTTGGTGAAGCTATTCTTAGCTAGACAAGAGATAAAGCTGCCACATGACATGGATGGGCAGTAATTTTGATACTCTGTGTGTTCCCCACCCCATAGAAAGACAAGAAAAAAACTACAGTACTTATTTCCTCAGATGTTTATATCTTACAGAAGGTGCCTGAAATGTTCAAATTGAAACTCAAGGCCAATTTGCTGATGAACTTCTGAAGTTGAAAGTTGGTCCATTTGATCAATTTGCATGTGATACCCTCTATAATACTCTTTTTAGTTTTAAATTTTAGTGAAGAGAGGAAGAAGAAGGATCCAAAGAACGGGTAAAGGCACAGAAGTGAAATACAATTTCTCATATTTCTTGTCCTCTAACAGGACAATTTTCCTGCCACAGGAAGCAGAATAATAGGTCAGAAATGTTAGCTCACCATCAGGATTTGTGTTATGAAACAAGATAAAACAGAAACCAAAGAACAATAAGCCATATCATCAATCGCTTAGCGACAAGCCAGTTCAGTTAACAATACCAATATTCTTGTCAGATCTTCATTTTCATGACCATATATGGCACATATGTCTAACAACTTTGGTAAATCAAGCAACTTCTTTTCCTGCAAAAGGGCTACAAGTGCAATTAGTGAACATTGTGCACTCGAATATAATTTCGAAAGGTAATTAGAGAAATATATACATCTTCAGGACTTTTACCATGCAAATGAATTCAATGGCCTTGCATGGATAGCAACCATTGCTTGTGAAAATGGCAAGTTTTGTATAACTTTGATTCTAAGCTAATATACGGAAATGGTTGACAAATCAGAAAAAGCAAGATATTAGAGTTGAAAAATCTAATCTAAAATGGGACATTGACATATTAGGGGGTTCTTAGAGCTGATAATGTTCCAATTAAACCAAAAGAAAAAAGGGTCTAGGATGTTGTTTCGAGGGAGTTAGAATCAGATACATTACACATGTTCAATTTTTCACAAGCATAATATTGCAATTGAACCTTGCCGATTCAAACTTGTTAGCCACTATTACACAGAGGTAATGGAAAGAAAACTAGGCTTCTATCTGACACTTCAGAGGTAGTATTTCCATTTTCTGAAATTCATGATCTTCCTGCTAGGCATAATATAAGGAAAGGTAGTGAATAAAGCATTTTACTTGCATAAAGTTCATTACAAAAAACAAACATGATACACCTGTACTGCCACTTGTATATAACTTTTGAAATTGACCTCCAAAATAAAATTCCAATCAATCATAAAATTGAAGTCTAAAAAGGTCATAAATAATAACTGCAATGAGTCAGGGGCACACACCTGCATGATCTTTCTGACTAAGACTATCAGCAGTCTTAGCTCCAGGGTCCCGATTTGACGATCTAGCATTTAATTCAAATATAAGAGCCGTTTAGATCAAAAGGCACCACATAGGAAATACAACTTGATGCACCAAATACTTTGGAAATGGTGTAACTCACATGCGATATAAGACCATAAAGATACGCCGGCAGAGCTCAAACTCACCAACAATGACCCCAGCAACTATACCCCTGGCTCCTCGATATGGAAAATCATACCACCTACTCCTGAACTTCAGAAAGCTTTCAAGAAAAGAGTGAAGGGAACTGTCGCTGGCCACTGGTAAATAAAGAAATTGGGAGAGGTGGGTAAAAGTTGTACAGTAACACGATATACAAACCAACAAACAATTCAAACCTAGCACCCCCCCACCCCACCCCACCCCCCAACCCAAACATAAAAAAGAAGAAGAAGACCAAAAAAAATGTTTTAACATGAATGAATTTGATCGAGATTCCTTAATCTTACAAGGAGCATAGCAAATGTAATGGCAACGATTACACAATTAAAGTAAACCCAAAAAGAGCATTAGGCAAATATAGTATTACAAAAGAGGAATATCCTAATTTATGCTGGGTCTATCAAAAACAGGCTAGACCTTCTCAAGGTAGGGTACTCTCTACCCTCCCCAAATCCCCACTTTATTGGGATTATACTGGGCTTGTTATTGTAGTGTATCAAGTAATGATCATATGGCACTGATATGGCCAGCAAGGTAGCACACCTGACTATAACTCTGGCTCTAGTATGGAAAATTGTACCATCTCCCCTAAAAAGCTTTCAAGAAAAGTGTGAAGAGAAATGCCGTTGACCACTAATAAAGACCGAAAGCAGGAGAGAGAAAAATGTACAACAACTCAACAATGTTATTAAACTAAGGGCGGTTAATCCATGATACTAAGTGCAGCACAAAATCATCCGTACCTTAATTTACTAAGCACGTGCTTTAATTTTCTTAAAGCTCATATAAACCTTGGATGCTTTCCTACGCATTGAGTCATTGACCAAGTCGTTACTCATTAAATAAGCAACAAACAATCCAAATTTACTACTATCTTCTTTGGGTGTTGGTTTTAAGCAGATCAAACGTATCAAACATTACTCTAACGGAATTTCGCTGCTGATACAAGGATTATGCACAATGGTTGAAGTTCTTTTTATTGTTTCTATAAGCACCGATTAAGATTCTCTTTCAGCTTGGCATGGCATTTCGGTGTCTAAGCATTAATGTAGGATAGAGCTTTGAAGTCTTCTGCAGCGAATGTGGAATAGCGAAAAAAGAAGGTGTTTTTACGGGAGTCCAACCATTTTCCTACACAGCATAAGCAGTCTGTTTATATTATAAAGCTTCAAACATCATTAATCATTTTTTTTCTTCAATAACAAAAAAACAACAAGGCTGACATGAGCAATCTTCGTTCTTATAAACTTGATGCAAATTTATTCAAATCTGACCGCTACAAATTAATCAAATGATACAAATAATATCTAAGAATTCACATATTAATCAAATCATACAAATATCACCTTCTCTCCAGAAATTTCTTGCATTAATCTTGAGTAACCGACACAACTCCCTGTTCAAAACATCAACCACACGCTGCGACTCCACGGGATCCAATGCACCCTCATCGGCTCCAAGGCCAGCTGCTACTGCCTCATCCTGAGGCAAATAATCCACAAAATTTCCATTAGGAATAGCGGTGGAAACCCAGGCGCCACTGTTTCCCATGCTAACCCTACTGCTGAGCTCTCCGGCAGCGGAGCAGGCGTTAGTGGAGTTAACGGCGGCAGCACCTCCATCAGATTGCTTAGAGATCGATTGCCTGAAGGAATTTGCTAGGGTTTGAGAATTGTGAGGTTCCTTCTTTGGAACAAACTTCTTGTGAGTTTTTTCGTTCCTGTTTTGGCTACTATAATAGCGATTCGACATGTCTTCCGCTATAATTTTAGATACTCAAAACTATGTTATGTTAATGTACTGACTTTTGAGTTTGTGTACACAGAGGCGAATAAAGTTTTTCTCCTTCACTGCCGCCGAGCCGGATTGGAGCAACGTTTTGTGGAACTTGCTTGGATCCACTACTTCAAGAAATTAACCTTCTCGTCCAAGTAATATTCATGATAATTAATATCCATGGTACTCCCTCGCGCACAATAAGCGAATTTTTGACCTTTTTTTTTTTTTTTTT
>ML428516.1:0-16658 GCA_005239525.1 Nicotiana knightiana | reverse complement strand
GGGTAAAAAATGTACATACCTGAATTCTATCTGGAAGAATAACCCAGGACAATCACGAAGGGTCTTCAGGAGAGTATTTGCAGAATCCATGCTGCTGCATTCAACTAGCCAACAAGAACCCATAGGCATATTTTCCCTCATTAACCTGATGATAGAACCTTTGTTGTCAATGGCAAGATTACAAATAGCCAAAAGCTCATCTTCTGTGATAAACAAGGAGCTACCATTTGGAATGCTAATCCGTACTGTATTTGTCTGCATTGTATCTCCTCCCAAGAATCCAGTTTCACAGTTCCCTGGCATGTGATGACTCTTATAGCCAGGATTGTATGTAACATTATATTTGGTACTTAACTGCGAAAGCAAAGAAGATAGACGTGACATTCTTGGAACATGACTGTCAGAATGGTTCTCAAGCATGTTCTGGAAGTGATTTGGCCCAACAGTACTATTGGTACAAATATTGCTTCCAATACCAACATAAACAGAGGAGCTAGGTCTTACACCTTCCGCATGCGCGGTGGCATTAGCTGCACCTAAGTTTAGGGGCTGGTTGCAGTTACTCCTTCCCTTACGCCAGTGCCTTAGCTGATTCATCGCAATAGTGGCCTCCTCAGGTGTGTCGAACTCCATTAGCAATGCACATTCGTTGCCTAGATCAGTAACCATCCGAGGACCTTTTTGAAGTGCTTTTCTCAGCTCATGCATAACATTATCCTTCATCCAATGGTTCTGAACACTTCCAACATAAATATAGCAACTAGAACCAACAGCAACACCATTTATAGCCCCCTTGGTTCCTAATCCTATATCCAAGAACTTTATTCGAAGACCAGCACCCCAAGGAGAAGTTCCCTGCATGATTTCCCTGACTCTCACCGCGTCCATAATGTTTTGGTACTCAACCAAAGCAAAACCTCTGAAAGCAAAGAATGCAAATTGATACACTGGACCAAACATCTCAAACTTATGTCTGACAGCAGCTTCAGATGCATCAGGGCCTAAAGACCCCAACCATAGCTGATTTGAAGCGGGAAAGATATCTGCGGCAGCTGGGTCTCCATCAGTGTACCAAATAACTTGATTTGTGGAAGAATGAGACAGTGGTAAACGCTGCATAAGTGACTCCATGGAACAACTCATGCCTCCAGTTGATGATCTTGAGGCTGGTAATGAACGGTCCATATTTGGATTTTGGTGGTTCTCCATCAGGCCACCATGGTGGCCTAAATCAGATGAACTACTTCTCAAGTTCGACGGTGTTCTAGCAATAGGTGAAAGAATCTGCTGGTTATAAACCTCTTTAGGCCTTGGTAAAACTCCAGACTCTTTGGAATCAAAAACCACAGGCTTATGCTCCCCACTATCAGTATTTGATTTCATACTGGAACGGTGATTTGCTCCCAGAGAGATTGCTGGGCTTCGAGAAACTTCATGAGTTTCTTTTTTAGCAGATAGCTCGTGACCCGAGTACTCACTAGCATACTTTACGGTACTCAAACCATCCTCATCACCATACTCATGCGTTTTTTCTGCCTTCACTTCATCTAAGAAAGACTGCAATATTCCTTCAAGAACTGAGGAAATATCTGAAACAACTTGAGGGGATGCCGATTTACTTAATTTCTTGAACCTTGAGCAAATCCAACTCATCAGAGAATTATCTTTCTCTACGACCTGTATAAAGAGATTTAAAGACAATGCATCTTGAGCAAAAGCCTTAGAGACCAAAGAAATGAATCATAATAAGAGTGCACATCTTGAGCAAAAGTCTTGGAAACCAAATAAATCAATCATACTATCACTTTCACAACAGGAAAGATAACAATACTTTATGGAAATTAAGTGTTTAACTCTCTGAAAATTCCAGAGAAATCTTCGTGACAACATCGATTTTCTAGGGACAGTTACAACAACAAAAAACCCAGCATAATCCCACAAAATGGGGTCTGGGACAGTTCAAACATAAAAAAAACCTTTTCCCCAAGATGAGTTCAAAACTGAAGAATTGACCATCGACAAAAGATCATCAGACATTATTTTCCACCTCATAGCAATCAGGGCCAGATATTAATAGGAGACATAACTTCAAAGAGAAAGCTATGCCACTAGTTGAACAATTAAATTACAAAAACTGCTCTCAAGGTTTAAGTATGTATCCTTGACCTCCCTTATTTCTGTTGAACTATAACAAATCAGATCTTACAACAATTCATGAGAAACATAGGATATAGAGCTCAATGCACCCTTTTCATCAAGTGATGTGTCCATATTATAGAAGTTCGTTCACCTTTTATTTTAAGCACTATATAACTTCATCAAATAGAATGGCTCCTATGTTTCTATATAGATCTATGAGATAATTAACATTGAGCACTCGGTGAAAATGAAGCAATGATCTCTAAGTTGTGATTGTACTGAATTTAGGTAAAACCTAAATATTTTTTTTCTTGTAAGGTAAAATCTTATTGATATACAATACTAAGGTAGTACTGTAGCCCCCCAGGGCCTAGCTCAAGTGGCAAAGGGTGGTGGATTTGTGTCTTAGGTCACAGGTTCAAGCCCCCACACCATGCAAAGCAAAGCCTGGTATTTAAGTGGAGAAGGGTAGAGGGGCGGGCCTATTATCCACTGAGTTTCGAAGGCTGCGGTTGGTCCAGAGGATCGGCCCCAGACTGAGTCATCAAAAAAAAAAAAAGTAGTACTGTAGGGGAAAAGCCTTAAATAAACTTTTGAGAAAATAGAAAGCCAATTATCAGATAATACGCTTGAAATGTATAATTCAACACACTTAATTTGTGATGGATTTAAGTAAAGAAAAAAGAGGAGCTTATATTGAATCTAGGGGTGGGCAATCGGCCAGTTCAGTTCGGTTTTTGAACTTTCGGCCGGTTATTTTGGTTTTTGGTTTGGATTTATCTATTTGGGCCTCGTTTTCTCATAAACAATTTTGCAATGATGCCTGTCGTCTTCTTCAAGAGATCCCCCAAATCAGAAACTATTCTATAAAAAAAGTAAAACTTTCTTCATAAGCTTGTCTCACTCGTGAAGTTTTGCAGAGGGGATTCCTATGACTTCCAGATGTTTCTTGTGTCAGAAGGAGGAAGAAACCAATAGCCATCTCTTTCTACATTGCAAGGTAACTGATACTCTGTGGCAGTTATTCCTTACCCTGGCAGGAATATAATGGGTAATGCCAAAGAATACCAAGGACCTTTTGTGGTGCTGGAATTATATTGAAACAAGGAAGAGTCAGAAGCTATGGTGGAGAATGGTGCCAGAATGTACATGGTGGACGGAGTGGACAGAAAGGAATCGTAGATGTTTTGAGGATAAAATTAGTTCCATACAAAGAATTAAGCTGAATTGTTTTTTGTCTTTTCAGTTCTGGTGTAAAGAGAACTATATAGAGGATGCAGAATCACTTGTAGATTTCTTAGATTCTTTGTAAGATACAAGACCCTCTGTAATTTGTCCATTCTCTTTTGGATACCAGTACCAACTTGGTGCTGATGGATATATTGTTACCTTACTCAAAAAAAAGTAAAATTTTCTTCACAAGACAGAAGAAGAAAACCAAGAAAGTTAGAACCTTTACATCAACTGTAGACAGTAAAAGGTGCCTCAGACGACCGCCGTTAGACAGTCAATCTAAACTCATTTACCAAGAAAACTCTTAACAGAAGGAAAACAACTAAATCAGAAGCACTTAAAGACGTAATGATACTATAGAACAGCCAAAATATACTTCAATTTCCAATGGAGAAGGCATCCTGGCCTAAGAACGTCTAATGTTGTTATGTTTAAAGAGAGATCTAGTGTCCGTTGATTGGTTAGAACAACAAATCTCCGACTACGGCAAGTCAATCTTCCATCCTCCCTCTACTCAGGGATCCTAAGTCCTAAATTTTTTTTTTTCTTCATGTAAGTCTCAAAACTAAAAGATATGATGCAATAAGTATATTTAAGATCGGTTATTCAGTTTAATCGGTTGTTTCTTTGAAAATCCGAGCACCGAACCAAACTGCCAAAAATTCTAAACTGAAACCGACCAAAAAACAGAAGAAACCTAACCGAGAAAACCAAAAAAATCGGCCTGGTCGGTTTTTCCGGTTAAAACTGATGTATGCCCACCCCTAATATTGAATTCAAATTGAACAATCTCATGATGGACAAAAATTACTTAGTGAGCTGATGAGCTCATAATCTGTGAAACCATATGGCAAGTAAGACTCAAACCTAAACCTTGAGTTTAGGTTTCTGTCACCTGCCCTACTAGGAAATAAGAAAAAAAAAAGGACAATGTAATACTGGGTGGTTGTTGTTGTTGTTGTTGTACTGATTCCAGCTTCTCATGACAAGCTAACATGAAACGAAACTACTTCTAAACGGAAAAAGGAAAAAGAAAATAACATGAAACAGATAAGGAGATGTACTGAAATAATAACAGAAACACAGAACAAGAGGTCCCATGTTTCAACCAATACAACAGAACAAGGATTAGACTCAGAGAAATGCTTTTAGATGAAAGGGGAAACGGAAAAAGGAACAGTAACTGACTAGTTAATCAAATGAAAATTCTTAGATACGGTATTGTACCAGTCCTAATAAGCAGTTCTTCAAAACAATAGAGCTGTTGTCCGAGACTTGTTTGCTGCATGTTGCAAGGCCATCATCCACAAGACCCTTACATTTGCTACTTGTTTCTCTGGATGTTGCTGATGATGTCACTGCACTATTTCCGCCATTCCTAGGATGAGCAATAGCATCATCAAGCCTGTTTGTTAACTGACGAAGTAAGTAATATCCTTCTCGCTTAGCTTCCTCCGATCCAGTAGAGCCGAAGAGCTCAAAACAAGTTGCAATTGAGTTTTTTGGGGAAGTAAAGAAAATTCTGAGGAAACTAAGTACACGGAACTCAGATAGCTTGAGCAATACCGATTTTTCCTTGTTTAAAATTTTTTGTTGGTACTCAGAGAACGAATGAGCATCCTGTATACCAAAGAGTTCCTCGTCAGCAATCTCGAGAACATCCTTCCCTTCAAAACTGGATATGAAGAAGGTGAGTGCGTCACGGAATACTGTGGAGCAAATTCCTTGAATAACTGATGATGTTGGCGCCTCGGCAGCAGCACTTTGACAGATATCAGCTAGACCAAAAATGCAGGCCTTAGCAGTTTCAAATGCAACACCGTCTATATCATCTCCTTTACCAATCAAAGCTAACTTCCAATTATGCATGTTGATAACAACTCTCACTGCAGCTTCAAGAGCAGTAGGACAATACGAAGCAAATCGAGGAATAAAATCAGCCACTAAACGTTGTACGCTTGTGCAGCCTGTACACCCAGAATCATATATAAGTTAAAACTTCATAGAACATGCAATATATTTCAGTACCTAAGAGGCTTACTTTCAACATATAGGAGTAAGTCCCTTTGGGAGTTCAAGGCTGCGTCAGTATAATGATTTTCTATCAGGAACATTGATGGAAATTCATTATACTGCAATTATTTACTACGATAATGAAAGCATGAAAAGAATTACTCGATAAGTAGCTAAGTAGAACTAAGTTAATGCAAAGTTGCACAAGATAGAACTAGAAGCATAAACATAGCAACTGCTGTTCATGCCAATTAGTCAATACGAGTGGGTCCCGCAGAACATTTCGTGACACTTTAGAGAGAATGGAACGAAAGTGGTCTCAACAAACAATTGGCACACTTGCATCACATTTGAGCATGAGTAGCAAGGGTATGGATCTCATAGAACAACTGGCACATTTAAATGAGATTTTAGAAAGAACAGGACGGAACACCAATACATGTCACTATGTAACCTGTCTTAGTTTCATATGTATAATCATTCAATGAATTGAGAAAGAAACCATGTCACACCCAGTGTAATCTATCTCTGCAATTTTCCTTCTCATTCTCTATTTGTTAATTCCTCTTTCCCATTTTATGTGGCATACTTTCTTTTTTAGTCTGTCACGAAAAGAATGGCGCATTTCTATATTTAGAAACAATTGAACTTTAAATTTCTTATCTTACCCTTAATGAGATGATTTATAACCTCACAAATGTCTGTAGCTTATTTTGGACAAACAAATTTCAAAGTCTTCCTTTCTTTCTTAAACTTCATACCCAGCCAAACGCCACCACATAAAATGGGATGAGGAGAGTTTTTCTTTTTGAGGGACTGGAGAGGACTGTCACAAGTAGGAGAGATTATTGCCACTCCATACAGGGCAATCCAAAGCCCTTCATCCAAATGAAATAGGTGCACGCTGCAAAGGTAATATTAACTCAAAATAATACGAAGATAGATACAACTTTCTTCTATGTCAATTTATTTAAGTACCTAGAATTTAAGTACTAATAGTCGCATCTACAAACCGTCGCATATAGAGTTCTGTGAATTGACATGATCAAACCATCTCTAATGACCTTCTCTGATTTTAAATGTCATAGAACATTATTTAATTAATTGTTTATTTGTAGGAAAATTGCTTACCTTTTAAAGTGCAAAGAAAAATCATTCACTAGACTGTAAGTAGCCTAAAATTTGTATGAAGTCCCCAGTATGTCAACTGTTCAGTCAAAAGTTTTTCTTGTTATGATGACTTTACTAGTATATTTCAAGTGGCCGTTTTGATGTCACAATGCCTCCTTCCTAGTGATCGTTCGCCATTCCTTTTTTCGGTGATTATTCAACTGGTATCACCTCTTTCAGGTTTCTCTTTCTTTCTTTTTTTTGGCTTTTTTGGTAATTATTTCGGTGATTATTCAACTGGTATCGCCTCTTCAAGTGGCCGTTTTGATGGCACAATGCCTCCTTCCTAGTGATCGTTCGTCATTCCTTTTTTCGGTGATTATTCAACTGGTATCACCTCTTTCAAGTTTCTATTTTTTTTTTCTTTTTTGAATAGGTAATGTACGGATATTATTAATCTAAAAACTAGCATTAAGGGAATGCGGGAAAAGAGTACATCCAAAAAAAGAACTTTACAGTGTGTGTAAACAACTGAGAAAATCGACCATGGCTCACGGATGTAATACATCTGTGCCAGTTGCACAAAAATGAAGCAGATGTATACATTTGAGTTGAAGGCTAACTGCATTATACTACTTGTCTTTGAAGCTCTAGTAATTTGTTTCTTCCATATAACCCGCCATAGCACAACTGGAATAGAAATCCAAGTATCCCTGAAGATTTAAGCATGTCCAATTTGTCCCAGAAGGAAACATGCAGACAATTGTTTTAATGGCACAGATACTTTTTGATGAAATGGTCAACCATATGAGCAGTCCTAAAGGGGGCTGACAATTTCGGTCAAAAAGATACCCTAAACGACATCACTAATCAGATTAATAAGTGTTATCTTTTGGACACCAGTAAATAGAACAGAATAAGATGACTCAGACACTAGAGAAAGAAGAAAGAGTCATTGTGAAAAAGAAAAAGAAGATGAAGAAACTAGAAAGAAGTAAAGAAAAGCAGGGATAAAGTAAAGAAAAGCAGAGTTAACAAAAGTAGTAGAATAAGTTTCTTGCAAGCTAAGAAAAGATGCAGATGATAGCAAACAGTCGCTTATACTCAGATAGTAAAACACCATCCATCTTTTAAAGTTGTATTCAAAGAAGCGATGCTTGTCACTTGGATCGCTTAGCACCTCACTGCCCAAAACTCGCGCTTCTTAGCATCTATGTTTGCTCAAATCCTCCAAAAATGTTGCATACCCGTGTCTGATCCTCCAAATATTATGCATTTTTTAGAAGTTCCAACATTGGTGCAGTGGTACTTTTTGAAAAATCCAAGCAACATTGCTAAGCACCACTTCAACCATGAGAAGCGGTGACCCGAAACACACTCTTCTTCGCATCACTTCAACCATGAGAAGCTATAACCCTCACTTTGCATCACTCTGTCACTAATTCAAAATACAGTATCCTTCTCATCACTTCAACCATGAGAAAGCTTTACCCTGCTCGCATTACTCTCGTCGGTTTGTTCGGATAATAATGTAATTTACTCTCATATCCAAAAGATGAAAGTAGCCGAGATTAGGATGTTGAGGTGAATGTGCAGGCATTCTAGGAGTGATAACATTAGGAATGAAACTATTCGGGACAAGGTGGGAATGGCCCCAGTGGAGGACAAGATGCGTGAAGTGAGGTCAAGATGGTACGAGCACGTGAGAATAAGAGGCGTTGATGCCCCCGTGAGGAGTTGTGAGAGATAGGCTGTGGTGAGCTCGAGCAGAGGTAGAGATAGGTCTAAGAAGTATTAGGGTGAGGTGATTAGGTATGACATGACGAGACTTAAGCTTACTGAGGACATGACCCTATATAGGAGGGTGTTGAGTTTGAGGATTAGGGTACAAGGTTAGGGGGTAGCTGGATGTATTCCTTTGTCATCCTAGTAGTAATAGTATTAGTCTTGTAGTCTTTATTTCCTTTTCCCTGTTCGTAGAGCTATATTTTTACTAGTTATTTCTTTTGCTTCAATTATTTCACTATACCGTTATTGTTTATATATCGATGTTGTTACCGCTACTTTTCATATTGTCCTTGAGCTGAGGGTCCTCGGAAACAGCTTCTCTACCTCCACGAGGTAGGGGTAAGGTCGTACAGACTATGCTCCCCAGACCCCACTCGTGGAATTATATAGTTGAAAGTAAGTAAACAAGATATAGTTCTTCCTTTCAGTCTGGCAAGGGAAACAAACCCTCCACATTTATTTGCACTCCTTGAACATTTCCTCTTTTTCACTTCAACTTGACGAAGCGTAATTTCTAAAACCTAGGGTTCATGAATCATACAAGGGGTGGGGAAAATCCCAGAAACGCCTAAAGACACCTACTTCATGTAATTGATCAGTCTCACATTTTTACTAGTTCCTATTCATCGAATAACAACGAAGAGAAAAACGAACTGTATAAACTTCATACATATGTTGACTCTGCAGCAAGCAACTGAACACAAATAGCAACGAAAATACACAATTTCACGATTCAGAAGAAAAGGAACAAAAGCGAAATTAGAGAGAGAAAAAAGTGCTAAATACTGACCTCTTGAGGAAGTAATGAGAGAAAGGTAGGCTTGTTCGAGTTCGGATGAAAGACGATGATCATTCTGTGAGATGCAGAATTTAATGCGTTTGTAACACTCGTAAACATTACGAATCTCTTCTTGGTTCCTTCTCCGTCGGAGGATTTCATCCTGAGATATCGCCGGAGCAGCGACGCTCTGCTGTTGAGGCTGTGGTGGTGGTTGCGGAGGAGGAGGAGGCGGTGACTGAGGCGGTGCTGGTGATGGTTCGTGTAGTTGTTCGTAAAGCTTCCGTTTCTTCAGTGGCTGCTCCGTCGTAGCCATGGCGGACGGACGGGGAAGAGGAGAAGAGGGGAGAAGTGGGAACACGCGCTCAGTCACGCTTTTTGGCTGTATTTTACTTCGGTGATTAAGAACGTAGGATCTTTCTTATATTCCGAAGTGTAATTACCGTCTAGTCCGCACTCCCATACGCACGCGCCTAGTCAATTTTTTTTCTTTTTTTTCTTTGGGTACTAAAGATAAATATGCGTACAGATACGTTGGTGCCCAGTTGCACCACATTACAAGCTAAGTCATTCTTAATAGTAGTTACCATATTATTAATACATTACTATTCGTAACTATATTGGTTTTAGCATTCCTAGTGAATCTATAACTACAACAGCAAAAGAAATTCGGGATAATGTTGTAGTTGCCCCTTTCATGCACAGTAGGTTCTTCATGTCGCAAGTCTGCTTGTAGTGATAGGGAACGTGTAGCTGACATACCTTACTTATCATCTTTCCAATTATTTTCAACAAAAAGTGGTGGCTGATCCAAAAAGTGCATTGTATAGGTCCCTTCCAAAAAACTTTCCGATTTTGCTAGCTGATCTGCTAATCCATTTTGTTCTATGTACGCATGACTAACTATTGGATCATGGAGCATCCAGAGCAGGTGCCTGCAGTCCGTTAATAGATTAGCAAAGTTCAAATTATATCCATGCAGTAGTGTAATTACCTCTTTGGCGTCAATTTCCACTTGGATTGACAGTAGGTTATGAAGTTTAGCCAACATAAGCCCCTGTATTAACGCATATATTTCTGTCGTAATAATAGATTGATGGGGTATGTTTCCTGAAAACCCTATAATCCAGTCCCCATTGTGATTTCTAATTATTCCTCTGATGCCATTTTTATTTATAGTTGATGAGTCATCCGTATTTAGTTTGTATATATTAGGTTTTGGTGGAATCTATTTTAGAGGAACCCTTACACGGCGTTGTATTTTATGATTTGAAGCTTCTAGATAGCAGAATTCAGTAGCCAGTTGTGTAGTAAAATTGATACTAACAGGTTTATGTGATCGTTCATAAATATTTTTGTTTCTAGTGGTCCAAATGTTCCATAAACTTAATGGCAAATAAGTATGTGGATGGATATTATGAGGGAATTTTTGTTGTTTGTAGCTAATTAAAGGACGTAGCCATTCTTGTGGAGTACTAAAGTTAATTAAATTATTTATATGTTGCCCCATTCCTAGATTGTTCCAGTATGTTTGTACATTTACAAGTTAAAAATATATGATTTGTTGATTCCTCAGCTTCATGACAGTAAGGACATTCTCCATTTGTGATAATGTTAAGATGTTGCAGAAATTAAAGTGTTGGTAGCCTATTATGATGAAGTAGCCAAACGAAGTATTTAATTTTGGGATGTACAGGAAGGGTCCATATCCATCCAAATTTGTACATTGTGTTATGGTCATTATCGGAATTAGTTTCCAAGGCTTTGTACATTGATTTTACCGTGAATTTACCATTAGTAGTTAAGCCCCAATAAATTCTATCAGCTTTATTATTGTATGCTGAAATGTAAGGAGTACTTATAATGTTTTTTTATATCATTCCTAAGTTCGAAAGGCGATAAGTTTCATTTCCAACCATTAGAATCATGCATGCAGTTAATATTTATTGTTTGATGTTCTAAAGGTATTGAGCCACTTATTAGGGAGCGAACAGTTATCCCATTTTTTATCCAACAATCATTCAAAAATTTAATGTGTGCGCATGTTCCGATTTGCCATTATAAACCTATTTGGCAGTGTTCCCAACCCTTTAGTTTGTTACGTCAAGTTGTGAAATAATATGTAGGAATTTATTAATTAATATCTTAGCCCAAAGTTTTTTTTTGCGAGGGGGAGAGGGGGGATGAAAGACTCTCCATGCTAGGCCTGCCAATAAAGCATTATTCTTTTAACGAAGGCATTGGATTCCTAAGACCCCTATTTGGCAGGGTGTAGTAATTTTCTTCCATTTTAAAAGATGAAGCTTCTTTCTTGTTGTTGTTGTTCCCCATAAAAAATTGCATTGGTACTGTTCCATTTTATTAAGAATTGTCATTGGAATATGAATATATTGCATAATATGATTTGGTATATTGTTAAGAGTTGATTTAATTTGAGTAGCTCGTACCGCCATAGTTAGAAACTTTGTTTTCCACCCTGCTAGTCTAGATTTGAAGTTGTCCAATAGGAATTGGAAGTCCGCTCTTTTTTGGCGTGATTGGAAAATTGAAAATCCTAAGTACTTACCAAATTTGTTTCCTTCTTTGAATTGGAAGCAATTCAGAGCTAACTTCTTGTCATTTGTTGTACAATTCTTCGAGAAGAAACTTTGATTTTTCAAAGTTTATTCGTTCTCCTAAATACTTGCTGAAATGGTTTATGACATCTATTACAGCATTGCAACTTTTAGGAGTTACTTTGGAGAAAAGTATGATATCATCTGCAAAAAAAAAGGTGGGATAGGTTTGGTCCTTTTTTTGCAATATTGATGGGTTTCCATTGTAAATAATCAACAGTTAAGTTAATGCATCTTGAAAATATTTCCATACACATAATGAATAGGTTAAAGGATCACCTTGGCGAATCCCTCTTGATGGTGTGAAGTAAGGAGTATGTGAACCATTAAGAAGAATAGAAGTAGAAGTGGTAGTAACACATGACATATTTAACTTAATCATAGATGTAGGAATGCCAAAGTAGATAAGTGTTTTCCTAATAAACGACTATTCCAGTCTATCAAAGGCCTTTTCAAGGTCCAACTTTAGAAGCATGTAACCAGTCTTTCCTTTTCTTTTTGAAAATTGATTTAAAGCTTCTTGAACTATTATGGCATTATCAGAAGATCTTTTACCATGTTGAAAGCTGGTTTGTGTTGGTTTTATTATTGACGAAAGAATAGGCTTAAGCCTATTGACTATTATTTTTGTTATAATTTGATAAGTGGTGTTACAAAGACTTATTGGCCTATATTGTTGGAGTGTCTGAGCATATTTCACTTTTGATATAAGGCATATATACGTTTGATTTAGTTAGGGAGGTATGAGCCTAGTGTTAAAAAATTCATGACAAAATTATTTGACCTTGTTACCTACAACAAGCCAGTAGTTTTGATAAATAAAATGGATGAAACCCATCTGGACCAGGTGCCTTATAAGGGCTAAAACTGTATAGAGCCTGAGTGATTTCATTGTCCTTGAGAGGCTCATCTAAAGCTTGTAAATCCTTAAAGTTTAGAAGACATGTATCTTCATTGATAATATGAATTGAGTGATTTTGTCCAGTAGTAAAAAGATTCAAGTAGTAAGTTAGTATAAGTTCTTGAATTTTATTTTGATCATAACTCCAATTACCCACTGTATCCTTTATGGAAGTTATCCTATTTCTCCTACACCTATGTAATGTAGACATGTGGAAGAGTTTTATATTGACGTCTCCGTCATTTAGCCACATTAATCTGGATTTTAACTTCCAAAAGTCTTCCTCTAGTCTAAGTATGGTACTAAATTCATTAGTCAGTTGTGTTTCCAAATTTTGTAAGAAAAAACTAGTTGGGTAATGTATTAAGGACTGTATTCCAGCTAGCCTAGCTAGTATTTTCCTTTTACCTCTAAAAATGTTTCCAAAGACCAAATGATTCCAGTTTGTGACTACATCCTGAATTTTTTTAGTTATTTCCATGAGTGGTTGATTCTCATTCCATGTTTGGTTTACTAATTGTGAAAATTATGGATGAGATACCCACATAGTTTCAAATCTAAATTTTTTTGTGATAATATGTCTTTTAGTCTCTAAAATTATTAGAAGAGGACAATTGTCAAAATATGTTCTAGGTAGATATTGCACTGTAGCCTCGGGGTACATATTGAGCCAATAATAGTTTACCAAAAAATGATCAAGTCTTTCGAGAATCGCATGACCATTTCTACGTTTATTAGTCCATGTAAAACGACTGCCCCTAAAACCTAAATCAACTAGCTTGCAATAATTAATACAATTTGCAAATCTATCGACTCTATTAACACTAATAGGTAGCCCTCCAAATTTTTCTCGTGAGTATAATATGTGATTGAAGTCACCCCCTATTAGCCAAGGAATATTTAAAGTGTCATGCAGATCCATTAAGCTTTCCCAAAGATTTTTACGTAATTGATAAGAGGTGCTAGCATATACTGTAGAGAGAATCCATTTAGGTTTATTGGGACATACCTGGACAAGGCAGTGGATTTCTTGTTCATACATCCTCAGCTCCTCCATAATAATTAGAGCTTCATTCCATAGCACAACCAAACCTCCTATGAGTCCATTAGCGGACACCTGAGCCATGTTGGTGAAGTTGAAAGCCTCACGAAGCCTCTCATGATCTTGCATGTGGGTTTCCAGAAGTATTGCTAGCACTGGTCTATGGTTATCTAGCAGAGACCTAAAGTGACGTCTAAACTTTGGATTGTGAGAACCCCTACAATTCCAAACTAGAAGATTCATAATACTAAAGGGTGGTGTTGTGACTGGTGTACTTGGAATCAGAGGATTGACAACAGTTGTTGTCCTCTGATCCTGCTGATCCATGACTAATGGAGGTTGAGGGAGTGTCGGAATGATTACCATTGAGTACTTTCCTGCCTCTCGATTTGTTGTGACTCGAAAGTTTAGGCTACATTTGATCATTTCTAGAGGACACTTCACGATGAACTTTTTTTCGTACTGTTCCTTGAGGTTGTAAAGTTGGATTCCCTTTAGCCATAAAAACTCCGTCCTTGTCTCCCTCAATTCTGCTAGAATCTGAGCTAATTCTTGCCTTGTTTCTATATCTAGTTCATTTGGAGATGGAGGTGGAGTCGGCGGGGGACTGTTTTGTGGTGTCAGTGTTTTGAATGGGCTACTGGGAGTGGAGTATGGAGTTAGTGGATTGAAGGAATTGAGATGCTGGAATCATGGTGCATAAATCTGTCCCATGTGATGTGGAGGATAAAAGGGTAGTAGATTGGTTGTTGAGTTAAGAACTGGAGTAGGGGGATGCATAGGGTATGTCCACTGTTGTGGATTCAAAGATGAGGCTTGATGCTCTAGGAGAAACGGTGTTTGAGTGTTGTACCACTGATTCTGGCCAAAAGCTTCCATCCCCAGTCGCATCCCCTCTGTTACTATTTCGAGTAAGTGGGTTGGATTTTGGAGGAGGAGAACAACTTCCTGGTTGTTGATTTTCATTGTGAACACTAGCGCATATCCCTGTAATCCCATCTCCATCCATGATTGAAGAGGGAGGTCCATCGTGGTCTGTTGTGATGTGTATACCAGTGGTGCAGTTATGCGTGGGAGTTGTGGGCCTTGCATGGTTAATCGTGGAAGATGGAAGAAGTGATTGTTGTCCAGATTTCTCAAGTAAGTTTGGTTGGAATTTGCTGGGAAAGTTGGTCGGTGCATGGGTATTTTCTGTGGAAGAAGGCGGTAGGTTTGTAAGGTTATATGAAGTTATGCTATTTGCAGAACTATGGAGTAGTGGTGTTGTTGAATCAGAAGAGAGGTCTTGCATTTTTGTAGAGCTTTCCTGGTGGGTATCACATGGAGAGTAATGATTTGGTTTGCATGGACTGTTATGTATTATTTTTTTAAAAATAAAATTCATGTGGATGTGAAGATCAAAAGCCTTCGTATGTATACGTATATTGTTAAATAAAAATTTATACAATATATACATTCAAGTAACCTTGTTATACCATACACATATGATAAGAGAGCTTTCATTAACCACATAATTCATCACCCTTTCCTTAACCTAAACATGAATGCTAACCAAGAAACTAGTTCGAAGTCATTAAACTTGAATAACAACCTAGAAACTAGGTCGGAACATCTAAGGAATGCATTAGACATATCTTAGGGTTGAATTCGGACGACAATATGATGAATGAATATGAGTGGATCAACATTGATTTAGAAGACAACTTCAATGATGGAGAAGATCATGTTGACAATGTTGATGATGATGATGATGATGATGTCGACCATTATTTAGAGGAAGATGGAGAAGGTAGAGAGTACCGGGAAATGTCTAATGAGTTTAATGAAGAAGAAGATCTAGTAATAGGTCTAATTACTGTAATGTGGTTCAGTAATAAGGATGTTATGTTTGATTTTTACAAAGAACATGCAAGATTATCAGGGTTTTGTATTGTCAAAAGAACATCAAACAAAAAAGGTGGTGATATTGTAAGGTATGTGCAATAGGGTTGTGATAGGTTTAGGAAATGAAGGAATAATCATGTTACCAAGTGTCACGACCCAAAATCCCTAAGGTCGTGATGGCGCCGGACATCAATGTCAGGCAAGCCAACTCATTAATTAATTGAAACAATTTTCCGGTTTAAAAACGTTTATGAGAACATTTCTTTTCCCTTAATTACATATTAACCAAATAAGAGTCCATTAATTAAAAACAATGGTTTAAAGATTATATTTAAGCAATTATATCCCAACACATATCCCAGAACCCGGTGTCACAAGTACATGAGCAATTTCTAAGAGTTTATGCAATCATTACAAAGCCTGTCCGAAATACAACTGGACAAGGAAATTTAAAAATGAAGTAAATACAGTATGAAGGAGACTCTGTCAGCTGCGGATCGCCTCCGGATGATGCAGCTCGCCTAAGTCTCCGAATCCTCCACATTGCTATGAAAGTACCTGTGCAATTAAATGCACAACAAGTGTAGCATGAGTATAAAAATAACGTGTACTCAGTAAGTCGCCCGCCTAACCTCAGAGAGGTAGTGACGAAAGGTCAAATTAGACGCTTACTAAAGGTCAATTTAGAAGATTTAAGTATGACACTAAGCATGATTTATCATAGGCAATTTATAAAGAAAACAGGGTTTAAATATCTTTCAACTCTGTTCACGTTTAACACTTTATATCTTCGTCAAATTAACAATTAATCAGCATGGTGATTTAATCAAATAATAATGAATCGACGGTAAGGAACAACTTCTTCCAAAAATCTTTTTAATAACTTTAAATATCTGTCATTTCACTTGATAATCTAGTATTTCAGGCCAGTAATCAGGCAAAACCATAGCAACTACGCAGCAAATATCATGCGCAAGCAATGCCGACGGTCGAACGGCGTGGACCAACAATAATAAACTGTGCACTGCCTAAGGGTCGATCGGTTAGAACCATAGATGCATCTATTTTCTCCGCTCGCGAATCATACCTGCAACTCAGGTGCTCATATGTACACATATTCACATAATACATCCTTATTTTTATCAAGAAGCGGTT
>ML428515.1:30417-72811 GCA_005239525.1 Nicotiana knightiana | reverse complement strand
TTTTTACCCGCAACTGTTTTGGAAACAGTTTTCTAATAAGTACGAGGGAAGTGTTTTCTTATTAGTAACTTGTTTTTATTTGATAACAGTTTCTTGAACAAATACAAGGATTTAGATCTTTCATCCATAACTGTTTTATTCGAGAACAGTTTTTTGAATGAGTATATTGATGATGATCTTTTACCCCTAACTGTTTTTGTTACAACAGTTTTGAATAAGTATAAAGATGTACATTTCAACCTGAATATGTTAGAAGGTTTTTGCTTTTTTCATTAGGCTTTGTAGTTGGATGGCTTTTTCGATTATGCTCATGTCACTTGTCTCATTGGGTAGATGAGTCTTTAGGCTCGATCTTTTGACTTTCTGATAGTCTTCTTTGCTTCGTCTTAGCCTTCCATACTGTATAGTCCCCCAAGTGTTTGAGCTTTGAAGAATGAAATCTCGAGCACTTTATTATTCCTTCCTTGTCGTCCTTTACCTGAAAAGGAAAAATATTCTGGACTCGAAGGTATATAGTTTTTTAGATGATGACTGCTTAACCCTTTTAAAACGTCCATCAGAAAGTGTAACCCTATACCGGGAATTATGTTATTTCCTCGCGTCTGTGCAGGTCTAATATCATCATCTGGTGATGGATTAGCTTTGTGCCTATCATCTAAAAAAGTTAGTAAAATTTTTAAATGTTCAAAATAAAATCGAACGTGTGATACCTAACGGGGGGTATTCTTTTCCTTTTAGAAGTAATACTTCTTTAGATGGACGGCATTCCAGCTTGTTAGTAGAAGTCTGCCGTCCATAGCTTCCAACTCATAGGCGCCTTTCCCAGCTATACCTCGGATTTTGTAAGGTCCTTCCCAGTTTGGATTTAGCTTTCCTGCACCTGCTTCTTTTGTTGATTAAAAGACTTTTTTGAGGATAAAGTCACCAATTTTAAAGTACCTGAGATGAGCTTTACGGTTGTAATTACGCTCTATGATTTTTTTTTGAGCTGCCATCCGTATCAATGATGCTTCTCTCCGTGGTTCGAGCAGGTCCAGGTTGGTCCTTAATTCGTCGTTGTTTTCACCTTCCATGGATGTCGAGAACCTTATGCTTGGTTCGCCAATCTCCACAGGTATTAAGGCTTCTAAGCCATAAACAAGTGCGAACGGAGTTTCTCCCATGGCTATTTTTGAAGTTGTTCTGTATGCCCATAGTACCGCTGGTAACTCATCAGGCCAGTTTCCTTTGGCTTTATCCAGCCGCTTCTTTAGATTGTTGATGATGACCTTATTCGTTGACTCAGCTTGACCATTAGCCACGGGGTGGTACGGCGTTGAAGTGATCCACTTGATTTGCCAACTTTCGAAGAATTCCGTGATTTGTGAGCCTATGAATTGTGGGCCATTATCACACATGATTTCCTTTGGTATTCCAAAGTGGCATATTATGTTTCTCCATAAGAAGCATTTAACTTCCTTTTCTCGCACTTGTTTGAATGCTTCTGCCTCTACCCATTTTGTAAAATAGTCGGTTAGTACGAGTAAAAATCGTACCTATCCTTTAGCTGTGGGAAGAGGTCCTACTATGTCCATACCCCATTTCATGAAAGGCCATGGGGATTTTATTGGATGTAATAATTTCGCTGGTCGATGCATGTTATTGGCAAACCTTTGGCATATGTCACATTTGGATACGAAATTCTCGACTTCTTCTTCCATCTTATCTAGCTCTGATTAGTGTTTTCACTAAGGAACTCGCCCCGGAGTGATTTCCACAGTGTCCTTCGTGGACTTCTTTCATCACAAATTCGTTTGCTTAGGTCCGAGGCTTTTAGCTAGGGGTCCTCCGAACATCTTGCGATAAAGTAAGTTGTGAATAATGTAGTACCGTGCAACTTTGTGGCGTAGTTCTTGAGCCGCTTTCCTGTCTTCAGGTACGGTGCCATTCTGCAAAAAATTAAGAATTTCGTTTCTCAAGTCCCAGGTTAGGTTGTTGAAAGTTACCTCATTCCTGTCCTGGTCTATTATTGAATGAAATAGTTGAACGACAATTGTATTGTCTTTGTTCGTTACTTCCGTGACTGCTGTGAGGTTAGCTGATGAATCTGCTTCTGCATTTTCCTCTCTAGGTATTTGCACTACCTTCCATGTTTTGAATTGTCTCACGAGCTCTCGTGATTTTTCAAGATATTGTTGCATTCTAGTCTCTCGAGCGATGCAAGTCCCCTGTATCTGATTTATTACCTGTTGGGAGTCGCTGTTGATCACAATTTGCTCGATTGAGAGCTCCCGTGCGAGTTCAAGCCCTACAATAACAGCTTCGTACTCTGCTTCATTGTTAGTGATAGGATAAGACTTTATACATTGTCGTGTCTTTTCACCCGTGGGTGATATCAAGACTATTCCTAAGTCGGCGCCTTTTATATTTGAAGAACCATCGGTGGACAAGGTCCATAGGCCTGGATTAACACCGTTATAGAGTTGTAACTCTTTTTCTACTTCAGATACAATGTTATTACTAAAGTCAGCAACAAAATCAGCTAGTATTTGAGACTTAATTGCAGTCCTAGGCTGATAGATTATCTCATGCTCACTTAATTAAATGACCCACTTAGCTAATCTTCCTGACAATTCTTGTTTATGCAGAATATTTCTTAAAGGATATGAGGTCACAACAGTGATTGGGTGGCATTGAAAATAGGGTCGTAATTTTCTAGATGCCATTATTAAAGCTAAGGCTAACTTTTCCAGATGTGGATATCTAGTCTCAGCATCTAGCAAAGTTTTACTTACATAATAGATAGGTGATTGTTTACCTTTTTCTTCTCTTACCAATACTGCACTTACAGCAATTTCTGAGACAGCCAGGTAGATGTACAATCTTTCCCCTTCTTTTGGCTTTGAAAGAAGTAGTGGTTTCGATAGATAAATCTTCAANATTTCCTCTATGGATTTAATTTGAGCGGGATTTACCTCTATTCCTCTGTTTGATACAAGGAAACCCAAGAATTTTCCTGATTGCACTCCAAAAGCGCATTTCTCTGGATTTAACTTCATATTATACCTACGTAAAATATCAAAAGCAATAGAGAGGTGCTGGAAATGGTCTTGTGCTTGTGTTTCTTTTACCAACATGCCATCGATGTAAACCTCCATCGTTTTTCCCATATGTTCTTGGAACATCTTGGTCACTAGCCTTTGATAGGTGGCTCCAACGTTTTTTAGGCCAAAAGGCATGACTTTATAACAATAAGTCCCCCTATTCGTGATAAAGGAGGTTTTTCCTCGTCTAAGGGATCCATTTTAATCTGATTGTAACCAGAATATGCATCTAGAAAACTTAATAGTTCATGACCTGCGGTGGCATCAATCATCTTATCTGTATGAGGCAATGGGAATAAATCTTTGGGGCATGCTTTGTTTAAATCAGTATAATCTACGCATACTCTCCACTTGCCATTCTTTTTAGGTACTACCACGGTGTTTGCTAACCAGTTAGGGTACGTTACCTCTCGTATCGAACCAATCTTCAAGAGTTTCTGTACCTCTTCGTCGATCACTTGGTTCTTGAGTGGTCCTTGCTTTCTTTTCTTCTGCTTAACAGGTACGCAGGATAGATCTTCATTTAGTTTATGATTCATCACTTCTGGTGGGATGCCTGTCATATCTGAGTGGGACCACGCAAACAGTCTACGTTAGCCTTTAAAGAATCAATTAACTTACCCCTTCAAGTGGGGCCTAGCCTCGTGCCTATATACACTTTCTGCTCAGGTTTTTGTTCAGATAATGGAACAACTTCGAGCTCCTCCGTAGTTGTTTTGATGTGCTCATCTTCCTCCGATTCACGAATGATGTCCGGTCTGGAATCCGCATCTGTGTGGTATAGTACACCTTCCGTGATAATTTGACTCTTCTTCTCGTAAGTATTTTCTTTCGTACCTGTTTCAGCAATAATATCTTCCGTGCCTATTTGGGTAGTAATTTCTTCCATGCCCGTTTGGGCAGTGTTACCTGCTGGGGAGATTTCCTTATCTCGTAATTCTTCCACCTCTATTTTCTTGTTTCAGTGTACCACAGAATTTATATTTTTTGCGGTCTGTTGATCTCCTTTGATTTGTTGAATCCCCCATTCAGAGGGAAATTTAATTACCTGATGCAACGTGGAGGGTATCGATTTCATGTCGTGAATCCATGGCTTTTCAATGATCACGTTATAAGCCATGTTAGTATTGATGACTTGGAACCTGGCTCTTTTGATCACCCCCTCAGCATAAGTGCTAAGCTCAATTTCTCCTTTTGTTATAACTGTAGAGTTATCAAACCCTGATATAGCTTGTGCTTTTGGGATTACTTGATTCCCCAGTAGCATTTCTTCCCACGACTCTTAGTAAAATGATATTGACTGAACAGCCTGGATCAATCAACACTCTTCTTACGTTAGTGTCATGAATAAGTAAGGATATTACCAGACCATCGTTATACGGAAGCATTAATCCGCTGCTATCGNCCGCATCTCTTTGGGCCACTTAACCTTGTATCCCATGTTCTTCAATATTGAGACAAGTTCAGTAATACTTATATTAAAGGTATGATCCTAATTTGAGTACTACCTCGGGGTCGTTCATCTCGATCTTTTCTGGATCTAGACGAGGATGAGACTACATCTCTTCCTTGTGGTCTATAGTCCAACCTAGTATTTTCGAACCTGGGGCGGATATCGCGTCCTGAGGGTCCTATGTAAGGATCGTACCTATTTTTACTTGATCTTCTATCCGATTCAAGACGTCTGGATCTGGAATGATCTTCATCTATGGAACGAGCAATGATATCTTCTTCTATTCTGAGTTTAGTATTGTACCTGTTATATACATCGTTCCATGTTATAGTGGGGAATTCTCTTAGATTCTCCTTAAGTCGCCTCGTGGCTTCTGAGCTTTTATCGTTCAAGTTGCTTGCAAATGCCATGGCTGCCCAATTATCAGGCACCTTGGGTAACTGAATTCTTTCTCGTTGAAACCTGTCTACAAACTCACGGAGTATTTCCGTGTCTCCTTGTTTTATTTTGAATATGTCTTCCATTCTCTTCTCAACTTTTTGTGCATCGGAGTGTGCTTTTATAAACGAATCTGCAAGCTCAGGGAAAGAGTCAATAGAATTTTCAGGGAGAAGAGAATACCAGGTTAGAGCCCCTTCGGTAAGTGTTTCCCCAAATTTTTTCACAAGGACTGATTCATTCTCTTGTTTCATTAAGTCGTTGCCTTTTACTCCAGTAGTGAAAGCAGTCACATAGTCGCGTGGGTCAGTTGTTCTATCATATTTGGGAACGTCAGGCATTTTAAACTTCTTGGGTATAGGCAAAGGTGTCGCACTTGGCTTCCAAGGTTGTTGAGAATATCTATCAACATCGATGCCTTTGATGACAGGTGGTACACTAAGAATTTGTTCGATGCAATCCTTCTGCTCCTTTATCTGTTTCTACATGGTTAGCAGTAAATTTTGTAATTCTGAGTTATTAGATATACCTGGTCTCATTCGAGAGATTCATTAGGAGTATCTCCTCTTCCTGAGTTTGCCAACCCAGATTGAGGATTTTCCATGGTGATGGTGTTATTGGGGGGTGGCGTCGGTGGTGTAGGCAACGCTGCCGGTAATCCTCTCGCAAATTCTTGCAAAGTTTGGCTCACATACTCTGCAATCATTTTCTTTACACGATCTTGTTCCACAGTTTGATCATTATTACCATTGTTTTCATTGGATATTTCTGGGGATTGTTCCCTCGAACCACGTGGGGTTCCTGAAGGCGATGGAACTGGGGTTCCACTCCTTTGCTGATTGTTGTCGTTGGGGTTTGACATAATTCAAAGGATATCACTTGGAAAGTAAACAAAGATTATCAGATTCCCGGTAACGGAACCAATTTGTTTAACCAAATAATTAGACCCTTTGACTAAAGCTTATTTTTAAGATGAATACGGGTTACTAATAATCATGATAATGGGGAAAATGAATAATAGAAAATATTGCAGAAATAAAAGATCAAAGTTGATTGTATTCGAGAATCAGATGTGTTTACAAGTTGTATTCCCCTCCCTTATATAGGAGATTCTTATAACGTACGACTCTTGCTATGGTTACTCATTAATGACTAATTATGACATTAATGAGGTGTTCAAAGGATAACGGTAATTGGGATTCGGTTACATAATGTTCGAGTAGCTAATTGTGGGTCCTTGAATCTGCCCGTAGCTTTCTCTAGATTCATTCTGACCGTGCCTCTCTCCCGTTTTGATCAAGTTGAATTTCCCGTGGCTGATAAGTTCGTGGGTTTGATGAACCGTGCCTCTTTGTACCGTATCTCGTCAAAGAGTTACGTCCAGCTGTCACGTTTTCCTGTGTCCATATGACTGGCTGAGTTGTCAAAAGTTGGCTTACGTGTGAAACTCTTTTTTACCTATACAACCTTCCCCTTAGGATAATTTCAAGCCCTTACCCAATCTCTGGTTAATAATGTAGTTGTAATTGAACCCCTTAGGTGCCCTAACGCACCGTTAAAATATTTAGGTGGCGACTCTTCAAAATATGAAAATCCATTTCCCAAAAGGAACGAGTTGTCTCAACCCATGTCATAAACCCCTTTCAAACGGGCCCCCGAAAGGAGCGCTCGCGGGGAAAAAGGGGGCGCGACATCATGGCGACTCTGCTGTGAATATCCAGGCTTTTACCATTTCAAATTGTTTCGTGAATTTTTGCCTTTATTTTTAAATACATGCACCCTTTCCTCTTCCCTTTACATGCAATTAATTGTTTACTTTAGGTAATTACTTTTCCTCAAAGACGAAACTGACATGTCTCTTTGTTTTCTTTTGTAACTGCTTTAAATCATTACTGTTGTTTTTACCGCTTTCTTTAACGTGCAAATATGTGACAACTTTTTTTAATACTTATTATTGCATAATCATGCTCAACATTCATACTTCACTCGTTCCAAACAAAAGACTATAGCAACGCTTGATGAGTGGTTGCGCTCTTCCTATATTATCACCCACTAAATTCGGAAACGCTTATTTGCGGTAAAACTAGTCGATCAGTGGTGCAGTCGACGATTCCGTGCCTTCCCCCTTGAGTTGTCCACTCAAGGGTACCGGTCTAAAACCCTATAGAAACCTTACTCTGTTGCACTATTGCATGCATCATGGTCAGACCTAGTCGAGCTAAAGTGTCGTCCACACGATAGCTTTTAAGATAGACTTATCCAAAGTCCATTGAGTTTCCCTAAACCCAAACGGACGCCCTCACATTCTGTGCATTTATTTGGAGAACTAGATGTTTCTTGCTAATTATTGACGTTAAATAGTCGAGTCTGGTGGGGGTAAGGGCCTAACCTTATTTGCTTTGTAGAAAAATGAGGCACGAAGTCCCCAGATTCGGCATGGTCTCCAATATCCACCCNGTGTTTAAATACCGCAATATTCTTTTCATAATCCTCACTGACTTGGTTACCTTTTGTTTTTATTTCTTTTTCTTACTCCCCTCCCCAAAAGTTAGTTCGTGCATTCTGGCATCGTCAGCCTATCGCACAAAATCCAAGGGCCCTCCACCTACTCCTCCTCCTAGTCCTCCTAAGGGCAAAGACAAAGGCAAAAGTAAGATGGAAAAGTCCAACGGCACCAAAAAGGAGAATATGATTGAACGGGTAGAGGTCACTGATGGTCGAGGTATTCAGGTCTTGCATGAAAGCATGTCACCACTTAAACAGAAATTGCTGAAGTTTCAGAAAGAACTCGATCAAGTCCGCAATCTGGCCAACCTGTCATTTTCCCTCAACGTCCCCGACGTCAACCTTCCAAATGCTCAAAACCCCGCACCTCCAAAAAATATCCCAAGACAGTAAAATCATCCTGCACCTCACCATCACGACACTCCCCCAAAGAACCAAACTCTCCCGACGCAGTGCAATGCCTGCCATATCTCAAATAACACTCCACTACTCATCCCAGAACCTCAAAACCCTACAAAGGACAAGTTCCACACCTATAACAATCCCATCTATGTGGAAACCATGACCCACCCACTCCACTCCGCCTATCTCATAGGCATCTGAGCCTGACGGAAAGGACTTACTTATCAAGAACCTGGCCGAGGAGCTTAAGAAACTGACCAGCCGATTCCAGGGTGTTGAAGGAACCAAGGGAATTGAAGGGTTGAATTATGAAAACCTTTGTATACAACCTGATGTCGAACTACCCGAGGGGTACAAACCTCCAAACTTTGAAATGTTTGACGGTACTGGTGATCTGAGAGTCCATCTGAGGACCTATTACGACAAGGTTGTTGGCGATGAGAAGGATGAAAGAATCCGCATGAGGTTGTTCATGAGAAGTTTGAAGGGAGACGCACTGTCTTGGTACATCAGCCAAGACCCCAAGAAATGGTCAAACTGGGCAAGCATGGCATCTCACTTTATGGACAGGTTTAGGTTCAACACATAGAACGTACCAGATGTTTTCTACATTCAAAATTTGAAGAAGAAACCCATAGAAACCTTTCACGAGTATGCTACTCGCTGGAGGTCTGAATCCGCTAAAGTTAGACCTGCTCTAGAGGAAGAGCAGATGAACAAGTTCTTTGTCCGGGCTCAGGACCCGCAGTATTAAGAACGGTTAATGATGGTTGAAAGCCACAAGTTCTCCGACATCATAAAATTGGGTGAGCGGATTGAAGAAGGTATTAAAAGCGGTATGGTTACAAATTTTTAAGCCTTGCAAGCCACTAACAAGGCTTTACAGTCCGGTGGTGTGTCTAAGAAGAGAGACGTGGGAGCCGTAATGATTGCACAAAGAGCCAAGTCCCCACTCAAATACAAAGCTTATCCAACACCTCCACTCACATACCAAGCTCCACCACCTTCCTAACAGCCCTCACTGAACTACCAAGCACCCTCACCGAACTACCAAGCTCCACCACCTTCCTACCAAGCTCCATAGCACACCTACCAATCTCCACCACCCACATATCAACCTGCTTCACCATGATACTCACAACTCGGTCCTGTCTACCACACTTATAATTCCCAGCCGTCATATTACCAATCACCCCCTGCACGCCAAAGCTTCCCTATACCTCGTCCCAATTTTGATTGTCGCCATCCAAAGCAATACACCGCCATAGTCGAGCCCATTGACCAACTGTATGAAAAGCTCAAAGTTGTTGGTTATGTCACACCTATCCCTGCTGCCACCCCTGAGAACCCTTCTCAGTGGGTTAACCCAAACAAATCTTGTGCATACCATTCCGGCATGAAAAGACACACCATCGAAGAATGCCGCTCTCTGAAGGACAAAATACAGGCTCTCATTGAAAACGAGATTATTGTGGCAAAAGAGCCCGCTCCAAACGTCTGCAACAATCCTTTGCCAGACCATAAGGGTGGAGGTATCCATATGATTGAAATATAAATGATTGGAATCTCGATGGATCAATCGGGTTGATCGCAAAAGGTGATGACCCAAAGAAACCTGCAATCACTCTCAAACCGATCATAGTCCAGATTCACCCATCTGAGTACGCTGAGGTGAATATGTCTATACCACTTGAGTTCTAAGCAGCACCACCTGCAAAGTCACCAGTGCCAATTGAAGTTCAGTTTGTATCTCCAGCAAATGCACTGGCACCATTCGAGGTCGTAGTCTTGCTACCCCGAACGCACATTTCGTTTGAAGTAAGGATGGCTGAACCGATTCTGGTGGAAATGTCAACCATGCCACCCTTCTATTCAAACCCTATCCCTTGGGACTATACAGCTGAGGCAAGAAGGAAAGGCAAGGTCAGGTCTGAGGAGGCTGTCGCAGCACAGGGTATGACGAGAACTGGTAGGGTCTACACCCCTGAGCATTTGGCCGAATCAAGCAAGCAGGATGCCAACCGGCCTCCCCTTATCAAAATAGGTCCCTATGGCCTTTAGAGAAAAATACAGGCCAAGGAGCATTCAGTCATCGACCAGCTGAATGAGACAGCAGCATAGATACCCATCCTTTCTTTGCTAATGAATTCTAAAACACACAGAAATGCTTTGTTGAAAGTGTTGAGTGAAGCATATGTGCCAAACAACATCACGAGCGGGGAGATGGCCAATATGGTAGGCCAGGTACTGGAAAGTCACAAAATCATTTTTCATGAGTACGAGCTACCACCTGAAGGATTGGGGCACAATAAAATGTTGCACATCACCGTGCAATGCGAAGATCATTTTATCACAAGGTTCTTGATCGATGGAGGTTCCAGTCTTAACATATGTCTGTTGATAACACTCAAGAAGTTGGGTAAAGGTCTACATGAGATAAGGGATGGAGCGATCAATGTGAAAGCCTTCGACGGTTCTCAGAGGTCCACCATAGGAGAGATCACTCTATGTCTGCAGATGGGACCAACTTGGTTCGAAGTGGATTTCCAGGTAATAGATGTGTCAGCATCCTACAACCTATTGTTGGGACGAGAAGAGAATGAATGCAGTATGTCATGGTCAACTATATCAGAACAGAATGGCCAGGGCCTTCAACAAGAAAGTCAAGCCGAGACGATTCACACCAGGGCAACTGGTGTTAAAGAAAATCTTTTTGCATCAAGATGAAGCCAAGGGGAAGTTCTCTCCCAACTGGCAAGGTCCGTACATGGTTCATAGAGTGCTGACAGGAGGAGCACTCATACTTGCAGAAATGGACGGAGAAGTTTGGCCGAAACCCATATATTCAGATGCAGTCAAGCGCTACTATGTGTAATCTTTATGCTTTCTCAGTTATGTAAATTGAACTACGCCTGACCTGATTCCCGTTTAAGAGGGGATACGTAGTTAATCCTGTGGGTTCGAACACAATTCAATAAAAATCTATTATTCCCCGCAATTGGAAACTGGGGCAGAATTTTGAGGAGGACCCTCAAAATTCTGAAGCGAGCAGCAGTCCACAAACATTCACCCAGCCAACTGGGCAGCAGTCAGAGGCGTCCACCCAGCAAACCGGGGCAGAATTTTTAGGAGGACCCTCAAAATTCTGAAGCGAGCAGCAGTCCACAAACATTCACCCAGCCAACTGGGCAGCAGTCAGAGGCGTCCACCCAGCAAACCGGGGCAGAATTTTTAGGAGGACCCTCAAAATTCCAAAGAAGGAGAGGTTGCAATGTCTCGAGCCGTGTCATGTCATCGATTCATCTAAAAATATTTTAGATTATATATTATACTTTTACAAATCATGCATAATTTTTTTTTTGAAGCAGCTTGTTTAGCGAACGCTACCCCAATGATACAGACAGTATCATTACGGTCAAGCAAACGAGCCAAGCAGAGCCAGCAGGAATGCGAACTAACCTTCCCCATTTACAAAACTCACGATCTTTCTTTGGATACAGGCATAAAATTGCAAAAGCCCCAAGACATATTATCGGCTCAAAGAACAGACATTGTTGGTCAAACTCGTCGCACATATTTATTATCTGCACAAACGATGCTTCATTATCACAATGCTCTACCGCAATTCAACACCAGCTAAGAATTTATGTTGTCCTTCCTTAATCTTGCATAAGGCTACCTTTCTACCTTCCGAGTTTAAACTCTACCACCATCTGCATTCGCATCTTTCATAAGGCTACCTTTCTGCCTTCCGAGGTTAAACGCTACCTCCATCTGCATTCGCATCTTGCATAAGGCTACCTTTCTACCTTCCGAGGTTAAACGCTACCTCCATCTGCATTCGCATCTTGCATAAGGCTACATTTCTGCCTTCCGAGGTTAAACGCTACCTCCATATGCATTCGTATCTTGCATAAGGCTACCATTCTTCCTTCCAAGTTAAACGCTACCTCCATTTGCATTTTCATCTTGCATAAGGATACCATTCTTCCTTCCGAGGTTCAAGCTACCTCCATCTGCATTCGCATCTTGTATAAGGCTACCATTCTGCCTTCCAAGGTTATACGCTACCTCCATCTGCATTTGCATCTTGCATAAGGCTACCTTTCTGCCTTCCGAGGATAAACGCTGCCTCCCATTTACTTCTCAAAAGCAACCAATTCCTCTAGCCTTATTTACTGCGCTTTCCTTTTTGGCTAAGCTTTGCCCCTTTAATTCACAAGGCTAAGCTCTGTCTTGTCAGCATCATACTATTGAATTTTCATGGGCTGAAATATCGCCAACTTATCCAAAGGCGTCATCGTTCGGAGGCACCATCTTCATGGCCCAAGAACATCATGGCATGGCCTGAGGATCTCTTTTATAAGTTTGCATCTCATTATTCAAAGGCATCATGGTTCGGAGGCACCATCTTCATGGCCCGAGAACATCATTTCATGGCCTGTGAATCCTGCATCAAGCAATTCATGGCCCAGGACATCATGGTCCAAAGACGTCATCCTTAATCGTCCAAAGATAGCATTCATAGTCCAACGGGAATTTGCATCATGTTTAAATTAGGCACGATATGCTTGTATTACTCATTTGCAGGTAACCCAACAAGAAACGGTCATTATGGCAGGTGCGGTCCCGCCCCAGTTCTCCTAATTACCCCGTAAGCCGTTCATTCAATCAGTCCTATATGTTGCGTCCGTTCTTGTAAAAAGCTCCATCGGTATGCTTCGCCGATGACTCCTGAACTACATACAGCCTGATTCGTATAAAAACAAGGACATGTAGGCAGCTCAAAAACCAGGGTGCGGCCTAAACCTTTTCAAACCGCTTCGCTCGATCAAAATTGGCCATCATATCTTTATCCGACAACTCTTTCATCCCTCCCGGGTAAAGAGGGGCAGCTGTTGATACCTAATTTTTCCTCAAACTATTTTAAAATTTGCATATATACCTTCAAAATCACTATTTATAATAACTGATATTTTTCCATAGTTTTTTATATTTTTATTAAATTCTTTTCCAATTTATTCAGTATTTTTATATTCAATAATTATTCATAAATTGTATTATAAATAATTTCAAAATATTTTCTGGCTCAATATATCATTTTTGATCTTTTTAGTATTTAATTATTTCACAAATTAGCCAATTTGGCATTATTTGACCATAATTACAATAAATTTGCAATTATAGCCTAGTTATACATTTTATACTATTTTAATTTAATAATTAGTATTTTATATTTTAAACACTAGTTAATTACCTTAATTTCATCTATTTAGAATTAATTTAATTTTATATAATTATTAGCTATTTTTTATTAATTATTTATCTATTTAATCGGGTATTTAACAATTAGCCCTTTCCTATTTAAATTATAGCATATTTTAATTTAACCCCAACCCAATTATTGTTTCCTGCCTTATTTCTCTGGCATGTTTAAGACTATATATACATAAAATTATATCCCTTTCCTATTCCTAAACTCTGCTAAATTATTGTTTCTTACCTTATTTCTCTGGCATGTTTAAGACTATATATACATACTACTCTTTCATTAGAAGAAAAAAAGACGAACATAGACCTTGTTCTATTCTCTCTTGCTCACACACACACAATCTACTATTCTTCTCTCGATTGTTTGCTATTGCTAGTCGGCTGGAAGCCAAGACTAGCTATTCTACTTGCCTCTTATTCTGTATTTGTTGTCTTCAACTAGTATGTTTCCAGTTTATATTTAAAATCTCCAAAACAACATGTTTCTCTGTTATTACGATGCATCCTGCTTCTGGTTTTCTTTTACTTATGGTTATATTGTCCTACTTGCAACTAGTTTCACATATTATGTTGTTTGGTTCTGGGTATCTCCTCCCTTATAGCCTCAGCATGCAATCCCTAGGATACTATAATTGCCTTGTATGTTACTTAACACATGTTTCTTAAAACTATGTGTAATTATGTCATATCCTCTCCCAGTACTCCCTCGAATCAGATTATGTTTAGATCTTGGCATAAATTCTTGGTGACTAACTGTGTTATTGACTGGTCAGACTCAATACTGGTCTGTGACACTCTAATACTTCTCTAATGCTAATTTGTTTCTATGTGTCCCCAATTCCCATTGTACCTGAGTGAAATCTATGCTTGAATGTGCTGAACCTATGTGAGTCGTTTGCTGCTTTCCAAAGACGTTTACATTACCTTCAAGTTGTTCCATTACTGATCAAAACCTTTCAGGAAACTCCTTTACTGAATCAATCCAGTACTGTTTTTTGTCAAAACCTTTTCAAATCTACCTCATGCACTTCACTTGATTCCTAGACCTTTAAGTTCTGCCCCTTCAGTGTAAGCACTGATTTGGGACCTTGAGTTCCCTCTGAACTCTGACACACTGAGGCTGGTATTTCCACACTACACATGTTTAACTCCTGGTTACTAAGTCTGGGTGTGAGCATTGCCCGGGAGCCTTTGGGGTCCTTAGGGAACTTTGACACACCCGGACTGTGAAAAGGCTATGAATACCATATGGCAATGAGGTTTAGAGGATTTGGTCCTAATTGAAGGCTCCCTGTAGAATAACTTCTTATTTTTCACTTCTTGTTGTATAATTCATAATCCTTGGCCTGTAATAATTTGTAAATAATTCTGGGGCTGGATAGTGAAACGGGAGGGGTAATTATGCATGCCTAGCTATTACAAGGGTAGAAACCATGCTTAGGTTTTTATTCCCTATCTGTGCAATAGAGATCCTATGTAGGTTCACGTGTCCATGCATTAGATATCATGCTACTTAGGATTTATGTGTATTGTATTCAACATCTCATCTACGCTTAGAAATCCTGCCTATAGGATAAATATTAACAATAAAATAAACTGCTATTACGTGATTTTGTCCATGTAAACATGTTCTAAACCTTCATTAGAAGTCTTGTCCTAGGATAAATAAACTGCAATCATGTCTCACCACGCCTGGCACTTAGAGATCCTATTTCTAGGTAAGTAACATTAACAAGTTGTACTCTCGCTATTCCTGAAACGGTGCATAATTTTGTGATTTTATGTGCATTTAGAAATCCTGTTTAGGTTATTATGCATCATCATTAGACATCATGTTATAGGATCGTCCTCATTTAACTGCACTTATTCTAAATACAGATATCTAAAACAGTCCCATGTTCTAAACAACTGGTAATTAGTCCTTGCACCTCTTCAACACCTAAAATTGCATGTTATTAGCTATAAACAAGCTAGAGTCATTAACAAATTTGAGTAACTGTTGCATGTTATCTTACACCTAGGCAAGCCTTAGGTAATCAACTTAAAAAATAAAATCAGAATTGTCCTTTGTGATTAGTGTTCAACTGTCAGCATGCTTAAAACCAGTAGACAAGCCTGATTAAGACTTCCTCTCTGAGTTATGCAATAAATTTGTCTTTGTGTTATCACTTAGATATCATGCTTAGGATCTAAACCTGAATATGGACCTTAATTATGTATGAGACATGTTGTTTATGTGCACTGTTTGTGGAGGTCTTTGAGCCCTTTCCTATTTATATGCTACCCCATTTATCTGCAGTTCTACTTGTTCATTATATGTCGCCTTAGCATTTTGACCTTTAAAACCTGAGGGTCTGCCTAGCACCTCCTTTAGGATAGGAGTCCTAATATCGTCTAGACTGATAGGAAGGGACGGGTAACAGCCTGCAATAGAGGTCGAGACCAACACTCGATTTAGTTACTTTCACGGGGTGGGAAAGGTTAGAATATGGATATGATGACCGGTGCGCTAATACCACGTGTAGCCCCTCTTCGAGGAGTGATTACTGGGTATTGAATTGATGTGATCCATATTATTATAAACCTAGGATATTTTTTATATGCTTAGATTGTAATCCTTTCAAAAGATAATCTTCTTTAAAATTTTCAAAAATCTGCATGCTTAAGACTTAAATACCCTCTTATTTGAGCCTTTATTTGTTTGTTTTCTAAGCTGTACAAATTCACAGAAACCACTTGGCCGGGAACCACACTTGTGGATCCTGAGGGGTGCCTAACACCTTCCCGTTAGGACAATTTCAAGCCCTTACCCAATCTCTGGTTAATAATGTTGGTTTAATTTAACCCCTTAGGTGCCCTAACGCACCATTAAAATCGTTAGGTGGCGACTCTTCAAAATATGCAAATCGTTTTCCCAAAAGGAACGAGTTGTCTCAACCCATGTCATAAACCCCTTTCAACCGGGCCCCCGAAAAGAGCGCTCGCGGGGAAAAAGAGGGGCACGATAATTGTTTGAGTAAGTGTACTCAACTGGGTTCTGGTAGCACGGGCAGGTGCACGAGGTGTTAAACAGTGATTTCAGATAACTCCGAAGCAGTTCTTAGCACGTTCGAGGATGAACGTATGTTTAAGTGGGAGAGAATGTAACGACTCGATCGGTCGTTTTCATCTCTAGCATCTCGCTCAGCAATTTGAGGCCATGAGCAGCTTCATTTCATGTGATATGACTTGTAGGTGTGGTTGGAATTGAATTTCGGGAAGTTTAGAGTCAATTTGGAAAGAAAATTCTCATTCCAGAAGCCTTAAGTTGGAAGAATCGACTAAGATTGAATTTTTGAGTGAACGACCTTAGAATCAGGATTTGAAGGTTCCATCAGGTTTGTATAATGATTTAGACTTGGGCGTGTGTTCAGATCAAATTTTGGATGACCCGGGAGCGTTTTGGCGCATATTGTAAAAGTCAGCATTTTAGAGAAAATTTCATAAGTCTGGGTTGAAGTGCATTTCAGTTATATTGATGTCCGTTTGGGATTTTGAGCTGGGAATATCTCCGTATAGAAATTTGAAGGTTTTTGAGAAATCCGATCGGAAGTGGAAATTTTGATACCTGTGTCGGAATGCAATTCCAAAAGTTGGAGCAGGTCCGTGATGTTGAATGTAACTTGTGTGCAAAATTTGGGGTCAATCGGATGTAATTTGATAAGTTTCGGCATCGAATGTAGAAGTTTGAAATTTCAAAGTTCATAAAGCTTGAATTGGAGTGTGGTTCGTGGTTTCGGCATTGCTTGATATGATTTGAGGCCTCGAGAAAGTCTGTGGGATGTTATGGGACTGAGTCGTGTGATTGGACGGGATCCCGGGGACCTCGGGTGTGTTTCGGGATAATTTCGGATCATTTTTCCATGGATTGCTGCTGCTGTTTTTCTGGCGCAACCGGTATGCATTGTGATCACGGTCGTTGGTACGCGATCAAGAAGAAGGAAAATATGAGGACTAGGATTAGGCTTATGCGATCGCAGGAAGAGGAGTGTGATTGCGATGAGGAATCGGGGGCTGCTGGATTTGGCTTATGTGAACGCAGGGGCAGGTGTGCGATCGCGAAGAAGGAAATTGGAGGCTGCTGGTTTGTTGGCTTATGCGATCACGGGGGAGAGTGTGCGATCGAAGAGGAGAGTGTGCGATCGCATAGTGTATTTTGGAGTCCGCTGGGATTTGAATTATACGATCGTGGTCGGAGGAATGCAATCGCATAGAAGGGTCGCCTGGGTAGTGTGCTATTTTAAACGGACTTGGCTCGTTTTCTTCAATTTTTTTCATTTGGCTTGGACGATTATGGAGAGATTCAAGGGGGATTTTCATCAAGAAACTCTAGGTAAGTGATTTCTTTCCCATTTTGAGTTTTGTACTTGGATTACACATGAATTAGACATGAAAATTTGTGGAAAAGTTGGGAATTTTGAAGAAAAACCTAGAATTTGCATTCTTGGATTTTGACCACGAATTTGAGCATGAAAATTAGAGTAAATTATATATTTAAGTTAGTAAGGCTATGGTTAATCTTTATCTTCGAAAAAATTAGGAATCCGAGCGCGTGGTCCCGAGGGCAACATTGTCAACTTTTCGAGCGGAATTGGGAATTTATATAAACTGAATTGTTATAGGTATTAGAGTATATTTTCATTGGTTTGCCCGTTATTTGGATAGTTTTGGGACGTTGTGCATCAATTTGAGTTGTCGGAAGGTCTTGGAGGCCAGTTATGAATCTTCGGAGCGAGGTAAGTCTCCTTTCTAACCTTGTGAGGGGGAATGTCCCAATAGGCGAACTAATTAAATATGTGCTACTATTTGTGGGGGCTACGTATGCACGAAGTGAAGGGAGTCCGTGCGTAGCTACTATTATGCTTATGTCCGGGCAGTCTAGGACCCGAAAGCATATTTTATTTTCCGTACTTGTATCTTTGCTGACGAATTTCAAAATGCTTAAACCTTATCGAACTTGAGAAATGAATTTCAAAAAAAAAAGATTTACATACTATCTTGTGACCATTAAAAGCGAAATTTGTCATTTCTTGGGTAATTGTTTCCCGATATAGACGGGATGGAATGTTTGAACGTGTATGCTTATGTGTAACCGCTTCGCAATTTATATTCTGTGAGCGGGGTGATTCATTTGCACCAATCTTATGGGATCGGGCCGTTTGCCTCGGCAGGACTTATGTACCACACTCTTATGGGGTCGGGTCGTTCGCCTTGGCAGGATTTATGTACCACACTCTTATGGGATCGGGTCGTTCTCCTCGGTAGGATTTATGTACCACACTCTCATGGGAGCGGGATGTACGCCACGGCAGGTTAATAGATGCATCTATGGTTCGCGTCGTTCGACCCTTCAGCAGTGCACAGTTTACTTTTATGTTGGATCGGGCCATTCGCCTCGGCATTTCCTATAAATATACATCATCCCCATGGAATCGTGCGAAATATTTGGCAAAAAGCCAGTTCATCTGAAGGTTTTTCCCCCAGATTTGGATTATGACAACCTCTTTGATGAAATCCGCTAAATTTATTTATATGCTTCGGTTACGGAGGGAACTTGCTAGTAGAAAGTTAAGTAAATTGTAAAGAGGGAAAATTCACCACGTAATCTATACTTGTATGTCTTATGTATTTACATTGCTTTATATTAATTCATTTCTTTAGTGCACATGATATTGTTGGACCTCTAGTAAGTGTCAAAGTCGACCTCTCGTCACTACCTCTTCGAGGTTAGGCGGGATACTTACTGAGTACACGTTGTTTTCGTACTCATGCTACACTTGTTGTGCATTTTTATTGCACATGTACGTTTATAGCTAGTGGCCCTGCTTGACGCAGTGATGTGGCTGACTTGGAGGCTTAGACGAGCTGCACCATCCGGAGACGACCCGCAGCCGGCAGAGTCTTCCTCAGATGTATTGTATTTTATTTTAAATTCCCTTGTCCAGTTTGTATTCCGGACAAGTATTGTAGTACATGTAAAATTCTTAGAAAATTTGCTCATGCACTTGTGACACCGGGTTCTGGGAAAATTATGGAATTTATTCACTATTTAAATTTGTTAAAATATTATTGTTTACTCAGTGGGAGTTCGTTAATTATTATTTAAGAAAAATGAAAGAGGAATGACTTCGTGAATTTTAAAATAAATATTTTAGTTTATTTATTAAGTGTTGGCTTGCCTGACAGTAGGGTCCGACGCCATCACGACCTTAATGGATTTTGGGTCGTGACACTTACAGTTCACGGCTCTCCATTCACCCATGTGTCACGAAGATGTATCGTGACTTGAAGCAGTAATATTAGTGGCGGAAGATGAAGAAAGACATGGTTGGACATGTCTCTCGGTGTTTGAATTGTCAACATGTGAAATATGAACATCAGAAATCGGGTGGGTTGACTCATAGATTGGACATATCGGAGAGGAAATTGGGGCGCGTTACTATTAGACTTTGTGGTAGGATTACCATGGACCTTGAGGAAATATGACACCGTGTGGGTTATATGGACCAGTTGACTAATTCTGCACACTTCATTCCGGTGATGACATCCTATTCTTCAAAGCAGTTGGCTCAGATTTACATCCGGGAGATTATCCTCATGCACGGTGTGCCCATTTCTATCATTTTGGGTCAGAGCGCACAGTTCACATCTCACTTTTTGAGAGTTGTGCAATGTGAGTTAGGCACGCGGGTTGAGCTAAGTACCGCATTTAATCCTCAAATGGATGGACAGTTTGAGTGTCCTATTTAGATTTTTAAGGACATGTTGCTGGCAAGCTCAATGGATTCGAGGTTAGTAGGACCAATTTCTACCTTTAGTGGAGTTCTCCTATAACAACAGCTATCAGTCGAGCATCTAAATGGCTCCGTACAAGGCCTTATATGGAGGCAATGTCGTTCTTGAGTTGGCTGGTATGAGCACGGTGAGGCTAGATTTTTGGGCATAGACTTGATTCGTGATGATTTGGATAAGGTGAAAGTGATTCAAGAGCGGCTTCGTACAGCTCAGTCCTGGCAAAAGAGTTATGCGGACCAGAAGTTTCAAGATGTAGCTTACATGAAGGGTGAGAAGGTTTTTCTCGAGTGTCCCCTATGAAGGGCGTGATGCGATTTGGGAAGAAGGGAAAGTTGAGACCGAGGTTTATTGGCCCGTTTGAGATCTTGGAGAGGTTGCTTATAGCCTTGCATTGCCTCCTATCCTAGCAGGGGTACGTCTAGTATTTCACATTTCCATGCTTCAAAAGTACCATGAATATAGGTCACATGTTTTAGACTTCAGAACGGTGCAGCTTGATGAGAAAATCTATGAGGAAGAGCCAGTGGCTATTCTAGACCAGCAGGTTCGAAAGTTGAGATCAAAGAGTTTTCCTTCTGTGAAAGTGCACTGGAGAGGTCAGCCGATTGAGAAGGATACTTGGGAGTCCAATTATGATATGAGGAGTAGACACCTGCCTCGTTTTACCAGTCTAGGTACATTTCTATGTTCCTTCGAGGACGAACGTTTCTTTTAGAGGTGGAGAATGTAATGATCAGATAGGTTGTTTTAAGTAATAGATCCATTTTCTTCATTTTAAGACTTTATATACCTAAGTTTGATGGTTCATGACTTGTGTGTGTGCTCGGTATCGTTTTCCGAAAAGTTTATATGTGAAATTTTGAAGAAAATGTAATTTTTGACTTTAAATGTGGCTAGAGTTGACCACGGCCAACGTTCTTGGTAAACGACCATGGATCGGTATTTTGACAATTCTAGTAGGTTCATAAAATATTTTTGGACCTATACGCATGCTTGGTTGGGGTCCCGGGTGACCCGAGACTGTCTCGGCTCATTAAGTGAAAAGTTTGAAAAATGAGTTTTTAAGTTTAAAATATTGAGTTTTAATGATCAATTCTTGATATTTGATGTTATTTTGATGGTTTGAGCTAACGAGCGAGTTTGTATAATTTTATTACACTTGTGTAGATGTCCAAATTGGATCATGAGGGGCTCGGGTGTGTTTCGGATGTGTTTCAGATAGTTTTGGATGGCTGATGCAATAGCTGGTGTTGTTGAACTGCAAGTATCACAATTGCAAGAACTTGTTCAAAAATGTGATCCTCACATTTGCGATGTCAATATTGCATTTGCAATAATGAGCATGGTTGGGAGACTTAGCAATTGCGAAGCCAGAATTTCTTTTGCAAGCTAGGAGGGTCGCAACTGCGACTCTTAGCAAGGACAAGTCAGCTTCGTAAATACGAAGCTTGGTCTGCATTTGCGATGAAGGGGTCCTTCACAAATACGGAGGAAGAGTCGCATTTGCAACATTTAAGTCACTGAGACACTGATTGCATTTGCGACTAGTGGTTCGCATTTGCAAACAGCGCAATTGCGAACAAAAGTTCTCAATTGTGATATCTGCAGCTGGGTCAAATGTTGGGATTTCGAGACTTAGCTCAATTTTTAACCCTAGACTCCATAGAGGAGATTTTTGCATAGCAATTTGGTTAGTAAATTTAACTTATTTTCAATCAATTTCAACTACTTCTTCATGGATTTCATCATCAAATCTGTGAATTTCGAAGTTGAAATTGGGAGTTTTGGGTAGAGTTTAGAAATTTTATAAAATTGAGATTTAGACCTTAAATTGAGGTCGAGATTTAAAACAAATCAAATATCAGGGCTCGGAGGTGAACAGGTAATCAGGATTTGGTCTTAGTTTTGGATTTTGACCTTTTGGGCCCGGGTTGACTTTTTGTTGACTTTTTCAGTTATGTTAAAGATTCAACCTTTTTAATTTGTGGGTAGTTTCTAAAGTTTGTTTTGAATTGTTTGAAAAATATTTGACTAGATTCAATTGGTTTGGAGGCTTTTTCTAGAGGAAAAGTTGTGTTGAATTGTTGATTATATTCTGAAAAGAGGTAAGTGTCTTGGTTAACCTGAATTTGAGGAAAATAGGATAGAATCGAGTATGTTTGCTATTTGCACTATGTTTTGGGAGCGTCATATATGCAAGGTGACAGGTATATATACGTTGGCCATGAGATAAGCATGCGGGTAGAATTATCCGTAATTGTGTCATGTTAATTGTGTACTATGTTTTCCATGCCTTATATCGATTGTTTAATTCCTTAATTTCTCATATTCATACTATCTTCTATATTGAGATTATTGAGATATTGGTATTGAGATCGTTGCATATTTAATTGGTTGTTGGTGCTATTCGTTGAAAGATTCACATATGACAAGTTGTGTTCAAATACTATTGTTGGTGTTGAATTTGCTTCCCACCTGGCTTAGTATTGTATGGTTTGTGATTACTTGGTGAGGAAGAGTGAAATATACGAAGGGTGTTGTCATGCTTGTGAGGAAGAGTGATTGTGCATGAAGGGTGTTTCTGTGCCTTATAAATGTTGAAATTCTTGCTTGAGTGAACGTGAGGATAAAACACGGTGGGTGATTCCGTGCACTTACCTTTACATTCTTAGGTGAGGATGAGAGTAGAAGCATGAAGGGTGATGTTGTTCACTTTCTTTTATATCATAACGAGAGGATGAGAGTAAAAGCACGAAGGGTGATGCCGTGCAATTTTATTGATTCATTGCTCTTTACTATGATATTGAAATGTGGTATTGACTTTATGACTTTGTTATTTGCTTTTGAAAGATCGTTCGGAGTTGTGGTGCCTTTACTTTATGTTTCCGCTTTAAGACCTTTACTTATGTACTTGTTATCCATTACTTGTTATTATCATGTCTTTGTACTTGACACTTTACTTGTTATTCAGTACTTCTTGTTATATAACTGCACAACTTAGGTATCTTGTCTTAGCCTCGTCACTACCTCATCAGGGTTATACTCGATACTTACTGAGTACATTGGGTCTGAAACTAAAGGAAAATCAAGACAGAATCGAAGACAAAGGGATGGAAGAGACGCCAAGGCCCACGAACGCCAGCGGGTATACCTCGAAGTCTCTATAATGAGCTGGAAGAAACTCCCACTAATGATGTCCTCCGGGTCCGGCTGCATAATCTGCACAACATAAAGAAGTGCAGGTGTAGCATCAGTACAACTGACACCATGTACTGAGTAAGTGCCTAGCCTAATCTCGGTGAAGTAGTGACGAGGCTAGAACCAGACTACTAAATAAACATGTGCAGTTCAAATAAATATATATACATATATGCAACGGATAAGAAATATAGGAAGAAAACAATGAATAAACGAAGGGGAACATGTTGTGGGGAGATAACAGTTTCATATAAGAAATCTCAATAAGGAAAAGAACCACAAAGCCAGCATATCAATAAGGACAAGAAATCACAAACTTGCACGGCATCACCCACTATGCAATGTATAATATAATCAATGTAAATCATAGCAAGGCATCACCCTTCGTACTTTTACACTCGTCCTCACTATGCAATCTATAATGTAATCAATGTAAAACATGGCACGGCATCACCCTTCGTGCTTTACACTCTTTCCTCACAATAACAAACAATGCACGGCATCACCCTTCGTGATTTAGCACTCTTCCTCACCCAAACAGAAATCACAAACAAGGGCAAGGGAGTAAACAGAATAAAAATAGAAATCCCGGCAAGGGAACAATAATAGAAATTTCAACATCCCAGCAAGGGAGACAATATCAAATAATGCACGGCATCACCCTTCGTGCTTTACTCTCATTCTCACCAAGACAAGTGCACGGCATCACCCTTCGTGCTTTACTCTCATTCTCACCAAGACAACTGCATGGTATCACCCTTCGTTCTTTACTCTCATACTCATCTAAACAAGTTCACGTCATCACCCTTCGTGCTTTAACAATCTTCCTCACCCAAACAACAATCACAAACAACGGGCAAGGGAGTAAACAGAATAGAAATAGAAATCCCGGCAAGGGAACAGTAATTAAACAATTAAATCCCGGCAAGGGAACATCAATTACACAATTAAATCCCGACAAGGGAACATCAATTACACAATTAAATCCCGACAAGGGTATATTAATTACACAATGAAATCCCGGCAAGGGTATATTTCAATAACTCTTTCTCTTTCTTTCACTTTCATTTCCATGATTTATTCTATCACTTGAGACAATGCTCCAAAGAATATAATATCTCATATTTCTTCATTATTTGTTTCACAATTTGAGCCAATGCTCCAAAGAATATAATATCTCATATTTCTTCATTATTAGTTTCACAATTTGAGCCAATGCTCCAAAGATGTATATCTCATATTTCTTCACTATTCGTTTCAAAATTTGAGCCAATGCTCCAAAGATGTAATATCTCATATTTCTTCACTATTCGTTTCACAATTTAAGCCAATGCTCCAAAGATGTAATATCTCATATTTCTTCACTATTTGTTTCATAATTTGAGCCAATGCTAATATCTCATATTTCTTCACAACATATAGGATCGTCAATTAAGCATGGAAATTACCACAAAATCAGAATGTTCACAATATAAGGACTCACGGTCATGCTAGACACCAATTTATAGATACTTGTCACCACGCCTATACATCATATTTGACAATTAGCAAGTAGCAACTTATACTCAACTCCTATTCTCTCAAGCTAAGGTTAGACCAAACACTTACCTCGGGTCCGAAGTATAGCAATCAACCCGAAACCACACGTTTGCCACGAGTATCCGACTCCAAATGGCCCAAATCTATTCAAATCAATTTCATATTGTAAATAACATCTCAAGCAACTGATTCTACTATTTAATTCAGAGTTACGACGCGAAATTAGGTAAAATGACCAAAATGCCCCTCAGGCCAGCATCTCAGAGTCGGATAAATTTTACATTTTCAGAACCCTCGTACTCTCACGAGTCTAACCATATGAAAATCTCTCAAATCGGAGGTCAATCACCCACTCAAATCCCAATTTTAGAAAAAACTAAGCTCTACCCAAAACACCCAATTTTCACCCATGGAAATCTTTGATTTTAAGTTAAAAACATGTTAAATGATGTTAATGATTGAAAGAATTGAGTAAAACCCAACTTACAAATGATTTGGAAGAAGTCTTGTTCTTGGAAAAATCGCCTAAGTGTGTTTGAGTTTGAGAAAATATGAAAAATGGAGTCAAAATTCAGTTTAAGTGCACTGCAGGCCACTGGTTGGCATGGGAATTGCGAACTAGGGTGCGCAATTGCGAACACCCCTGACATGGTATTGCGATGTATAGTTCACATTTGCGAACACTGGGCAAAAGGAGGGACTTCGCATTTGCGACCAGAAATGTCGCATTTGCGAAGGTCCCATACTCGCATTTGCGAACAACATGGTCGCATTTGCGATGCTGGCTTCGCAAATGCGAAGCCTGCAGATCAGTTGCACCAGCAAATTTCCAAGTTCAAAAATGCAATTCGTGGCCTATCCAAAACTCACCCGAGCCCTTGGGGCTCCAAACCAAATATACACACTACCTCAAAAACATCATATGAACTTATCTGTGCGATCAAATCGCCAAAATAACATCATATTCATCGAATTAAGCCTCAAAATCCATGAATTCTATCAAATTTCATAAAAACATCAAATTTCCCATTTTAAGTCTGAAACACGTCAAACGAAATCTGATTTCACCCAAACTTTACAGAAAGTGCTTAAACAATATATAAGACATGTACCGGGCGCCGGAACCAAAATACGGGCCTGATACCATTACTTTCTAATCAGATTTCATTTTCAACTTCCTTAAATATTTTCAGAAAACAATTTTACTCAAAATTTCATTTCTCGGGCTTGGGACCTCGGATTCGGTTCCTGGCATACGCCCAAGTCCCATATTTTCCTACGGACCCTTCGGGACCGTCAAATCATGGGTCCGGGTCCGGGTCTGGGTCCGGGTCCGTTTATCCAAAATATTAACCGAAGTCAAATTTATTCTTTTTAATATCAAATCTTAGCATTTTTCACAGAATTTCATATAGTTGTCCGACTACGCGCCTGGACTGCGCACGTAAATCAAGTCATATACAAATGAGGTTTTCAAGGACTCGGAAGTACGAGATGGGTAATAACATAGGTGATGACCCCTTTGGGTCGTCACATTTCTGCCGTGCCATTTTGGTGATACTGATATTGTTATGGCAAGAGGTTTTTTGTCGTGCAGCGTGTTTATATGGATCCATTGGCCTAAGATTGTCCTCTCATGTTTCAATCTTGATGGCGTACAGGTATGTTATGAGAAATAATTGGATTTTTGGTAGATTCTTATATGGAATCCGATGAGGTGAGTTTTGAGCATAAAGGTGGAAGCTTTGACCATTCAAGTGAATCTTTTATGTCATATCATGCATATTTTATGCTCTCTATATCTATCTTCTAATATGATACTAGATTCATCTGTTATATGCTTTGAACTTGATAAACGAGATAGAACTATCCATCTTAAGTTGGTATTTCATGGTTTATTCTTTTACAATATAATTGTACAGGTTTATTTTTTAGTAGGCATCACATGATTTGGACCTCGTCATTATTTCACCGAGGTTAGTCTTGATACTTAATAAGTACATGTTGTCTCGTACTCATACTACACTGCTGCATATTTTATCTTCTTTGTCTGAAAATTGGTTCAATTGATTTCTGTCAGGCCCTACTTGAAAAGGTTGAGTTCTCTGTGGGGCGTCAATCCCTCGCCTTATTTTATTGTAGGGCGATTGGATGGGAGGGAGAGTTCGGGCCTTCATGATTCTGCGTACCACCACGGGAGAGAATTCCTTGGAGAAACTCCATACCCTTCTTTCTTTTTCATGCAAATTTTGGTATTGGCTCGAGTGAACCTCAGGAGGCTGACAATGGCCGCTATATGAGGCTTGAGGTAGTGTTGCATGATCTTCTGTATACCCTTGGAGTCTCCTTTCTTCTTTTATCATGTTGTTATTTATATTTCAGACAGTATTTGTATTAGTGAGTATTTTATTGTATCTTATTTTAGAGCGCATGACTCCGTATTATCAAGTTTATGGGAAAGTATTGTCATATTAGTTTTGTATTTATTGTAGTTGAAGGATTCATTCAGTATATTTATGCTATGATGGTTATATTATATTCTCGTTATTCTTAGTTTGATCTATGTTTAGATATTAGCTTACCTACAATGGGGATTAGGTACCATTGCGACCATTGGAGGGATTTTGAGTCGTGACATTACTTTACTAGAAAAATTAAATAAAAAATTATTATCCTGTTCAAGTTGCATCTCATTAAAAAGAATCAAGACACAAAGAAAAATCAGGGGGAGTTATTGCTACCTAAAGAAAATAACAAGATATATTTTTGTATTTTTTATTTTTTGTGTTTTTGTTTAGACTTTAATCCCTCAAGAAAAATGTCTAGGAGATCCATCGTCGAAAAAAAATCCAACTTTTTCTTAAAGAAAATTTATGTTTTTGATTATTTTTTTCCAACACACGTAAAATAGAACAACTATATTGGCACATAAAATCATCCAAACAGTCTCTCCACCCCACATTTTAAAATATTTTTTTCAATGCACACCATAAACAATAAGAAGGTAAAAGAAATTCCATGGTCGGCCAAAGGCCAAAGCAATAGCAGTTCAAGGGGTACTCAGACTTCTTCCAAGATTGTTCTTTTGTGCGGGTACCTCACACTTTTTTGCAGCTTTTTAATGAGTTTGTTTCCTATGCTCCTCGAAAATATTTAAAAAAAAGACACTATAAAAGTAATATAATAAAAAATAAATAAATAAAAATAAGCAATAAAGTTGGGTTGCCCAAGTGCCTGATCTATAATCGTGGTATGATGTGAATCACTTTTTGCCTCACCTCGAACTTATGAATTGGATCCCCGATTTTGATTCTGCTCTATGATTATGCTCTTGAGGTGGTATGTCACGACCCAGTTTCTTCTATAGGTCGTGATGGCGCCCAACGTTGGTGTTAGGCAAGTCAACGGTGAACTACTCATATAATTTCTCTTTTTAATAAAATTTCCAAATGGTTGAATTCCATTTATTAAGAAAAATTAGGAGTAGAAAATTTTAATAAAATAAAACGAAAGCTAATGAGTGAGCAAATACAGTGACATAAATACTCCAAAACCATAAAGTCTACTAATATGTGTTTCAAGACCTGGTGTCACAAGTGTATGAGAAACTAGAAGAATAGATAAAACTCTAATTACAGTCTGGAATAAAAGTAGACAGAAAATAGATGCAAAGGAGAGACTCTAGGTGTTGCAGAACAGCTCAAGAAGCAGCTCACCGCTAAGCCTCAGGGTAATGGAGGTGCGCGCCGATATGACCGCCAGATGCACATGCCTCATATCCTACACGATTAGTGCAGAAGTGTAGCATGAGTACATAAACAACATGTACCCAGTAAGTATCTAGTTTAACCTCGAAGAAGTAGTGACGAGAGGTCGACATCGACACTTATTATGGGCTAACAATAAAATACAGAAATTCTAAATAAGCATGGGTTATGTAAATAATAATAATAATTCTATAACAAGCAGTGAATAAATAATTCTTTCAATAATAGTAAATTCCAAGTCAATTTCTGTCATTAAGCAATTATAACCTCTCGAGCCATAAAATAATATCAAGTATAATTAGGCTCCGAGTATTATCACTCACGATTTATGCCAAGGTCATATGGCCTGATCTTGAATAATATGTACACATCCGTGGGTCGAGCGGCACGAACCATAGATGCATCTATCTACTGCCGAGGCATTCAGGTCGCTCCACTAGAAGAGAGAATACTTCATGAACATCTGATTTAAAATCTATTACAACACTAATACACAAAGAAGAACAATTTCTATTAATGGTCAAGTAACCCGTCAAAACTCACGTAAGTCAAATTCGGTCTTTTACAATTACTCTATCAAGTTCTAATATAATTTAGGCGCTTTAATTAACAAGTACGGTGCAAACATTACAAGTATTTCATGATTTGGGTCCTAAACTACCCGAACATAAGAATAATTAGTAGTTATGCACAGACTCTCGTCACCTCATCCGTACGTTGCCCCCACAATTAGAAGCAAACAGTAATTTAAATCACCTATGGGGTAAATTTCCTCTTACAAGGTTAGGCAAGAAACTTACCTCGTCTCAAAGTTCACTTTCCGACCCACAATTCGCTCTAAAGCCTCAACTCGGTGCCGAACAATCCGAAACTAGCCAAATGTTATATAAATTAATCAGTACATGTTCAAAACTTCATAATTTAACTATTAGAGTAATTACCCAACCCAAATTGGAAGATTCCTAAATTTTGCCCCCAGGCCCACGTGCTCGGATTCCAAAAATGTTTGAAGATAAATGTTACCCATAACCTCACGAACTCAAATGTATAATTTTTACCCAATTCCATAACCATTTTCGTGGCTAATTCCCATTTTTATCCAAAACCTAGGTTTTCCAACTAAACGTATCATTTTCACAATTTTACATGGTAAAATCTACCCATAATCTATGTTTTAAACTCATATTGTATTGAAATCACTTACCTCAAAGTTCTAGGTGAACATCTCTCCTCAAAGATCTCTATATTCGACCAACTAGTGAGAGAAATGAAGAAATGAGCCTAAGTCTCGACTTAAATGCACCCCTTCTGCCCAGCATTTTTTCCGCACCTACAGAAGAATCTCCGCTTCTGTGGGACCGCTTCTGTGGTCAACTGTCAGCATATGCAAAACACGCACGACCCATGAACTGTTGCACCTGCGACCATGGCCAGGCCGCCTCTCTTCGCATTTGTGGACCCCTTCATTATAGAAGCAAGTTGACTTCTGCAGAGCTCGCTGACCCCTCCTCTTTCCACTTCTGCTAGCGAGGCGATGCATCTGCGGTGAGAACGCACCAGATGACAGGCACCAACAGCTTTTCTCCAAAGAGCAAACAAGCTCCGTCGACCCTCCAAATCCTATAAGGGACCCCGAGGCCTCAACCAAGCATACCAACAAGTTCGTAAACATAAAACGGACTCGATCGCACCCTTGGAATGCGGAAAACAACTACGAATCACAACCCAAAACCAAATAGAATCAACTTATGAACTTCAAGTTCTTCCAAGTTACTCTAAACGTGTCAAATCATACTTAAACTACTCGTAATGACACCAAATTTTGCGTGCAAGTCTTAGATCACCATACGGAGTTATTACCAGGCTTCTAATTCCAAACGGACCTCAATAACACCAAAAGCTACTTCAAACCAAATTTGAAGAACTTTAAATCCTTCAATGAGCCAACTTCCAACTTTAGGCGCCGAAACGCTTCGTGGTCATCCAAAACCGATCCAAGCGCACACCCAAGTCCAAAATTATTATACGAATCTATTGGCGTTGTCAAATCCCGTTTCCGAGGTCGTTTACTAAAAATATTGACCCAAGTCAAACTTAACTCTTTTCAATCCAATAATAAGGAACTAAATATTCCGATCCAACCCGAGCCCTTCCAAACCCGAACTAACCCATCCACGCAAGTCATAAAATATTAAAAGCACATACGGAGAGTCTTATTTAGGTAAACGGTGATCTAGAAAGTAAAACGACCGGTCAGGTCAAATTATTGCAAGACAAATTAAATAATTCCTTATGCATTTTTTGGCTTTCAGCTGAGAAGTGTCACTTCGCCTAGACGGCCTCAAAATAATTCAGGATATAATGATCATCTACCTCTTCCCCTGACTCCTTTGTATGCTCGTAAGGATCCATTCAGATTTCACTATCATAACATAATGTAGAGAAGTATTTAGAATGATGTCCAATGGGCTCAAATACATGAACTTCAAAATTTGCAACGTCCTCAATACTAATCACACTACAGTCAACTAAATTTGTATCCTTTATATCCTTGGCTGACTCTAGTACCATTTCTTCAACATCAACATCCTCAAATTCTGGTTGATTAGGTTGTTGGTGTTCTACTTTCAAATGATGCATTAGCACCTCAAGTTATATCTCTAATTCATGTTGTTCTTGGCTACTATCCATGAAATTAGCTTGTTGAGAATTTAAAGCTTTAACCAATTGACCCAGTTGAGCCTCTAGGTTGTGAATAGATTCCTCTTGCCTTTGTGTCTATATCATTTTCTCATCATTGTGTTCCATAGGCAATATAACATATCCTTGATCTCATTCATGTCATCGTCCTCTGGTTCTTTATTCCTACTAACTTCATAGAAAAAGTAGAACTATCATAATAAGGGGTTGGGGAGGATAAGAAATATTAGTACAATCATATAGATGGTCATTTTGACTACCAAACATATCCCACAAATTCCCACATAAGATTGAGTTAGTGTCCACAACTCGCTCCCAGGAATATTTTTACGATATTGCCATGGGTGATTTCCTCCACAATATACACAAGTAAGAACAAAAGTAGAATTAGCAACATCAAAACTCTCATAATTTTAAGATGTCATGTTTCTCAATCAACAGAAAAAATAAAATAAAGGTTCAAACTAAAACCTAGCAATATGTACAGCTACAGACCAAACAGTTAGCTCCCCGGCAACGGCGCCAAATTTGATCACGTCCAACTATACATTATATAATGTACTAAGCAGTCGTTATAAATATAATTCGATTTAAGAGTACAGAGTCGTATACCACAAAGAACTAAGGTTTAGCTACAACTAATCATTATCACTAAGAAGACATGGTCAAACAAATTTTGAAGTATAAATATTGAGATTCTTATGTCTAACTAATTAACTAACAAATTAAAGTAGTAAATTATCAAGTGAAGATACTAAGGGTTAGAGACAAGATTAAGGAGATCTAGAGTTATGATTTCTTAATTGTTGGAATTCTTCTCACTACGTCTCCCATAATTTTTCCTGATTATTCTGTACTGATCGTAAACACTCTATTTATCGTAATTTTTTTCTCAATTAACTACAATAACTTACTAGACGCACTATCTCGAATTACGCTAGTTGCCTTTTTCTTATCACTCACTAAGATCACATCAAGGTTTCATTATCTCTAAACCCACCTTTAAACCAATCGTATTAATATCTCATATACTTTAGGAGTAATGTTGTACAACAATTACCTAATTATGCACTCTTTCTCAAAAAATATAAAATAAATAAGCATACAACTAATCAATGATCATTCGATCAAATGAAATTAGCACGCAGTTGAACCAGTAGAGAAAATTAAAGGCAAAATTATATTAAAATATAACGAGAATTCATCCATCAAAAATATTAATCAAAATCTAGATAATTAAATTAGCTATTCATAAAAGCATGTGAAAACACAATACTAAAATCATAACCACAATGGAAAGTATGAAGAAAAACAGGAAAATTTTTGGTTGAATCTTCCTCTTTTCTCCTAGTGTGTTCTTGTCTTCTTAGATCAAAATCTCTCCTTTCTCAAAAACGGGTTTAAAAACTATTTACAGGTGTAGGTTAAATCCCTAAACAAAATAACCAAGTCCAAGCACAATTTACCATCTACCTAAAAGTAAATTTACCTTTCATTAAATAAATAAGTAAAAAAAATCTCTCATTCAATGATTTATTTGGACTACTTAATAGCAGCCTTGTAACGACCCAACCAGTCATTTTGAGCTCTAGCGTGTCGTTCACCGGTTGGAAGTCATGAACAACTTCATTTCAGGTATTATGACTTGTGTGTATAGTCGGAGTTGAGATTCAGGAAGTTCGGAGATAGACTGGAAGGAAAATCTTCAATTCAGAAGCCTTAAGATGGAAGAATCGATTAAGACTGAGATTTTGAGTAAACGACCTCGGAATTAGGATCTGAAAGTTCCAGCAGGTTCGTATGATGATTTCATACTTGGGCGCATGTCCAGATCGGGTTTCAGATAACCCAAGAAGCGTATATTGTGGAAGTCAGCATTTTGAAGGAATTTCCTAAGTTTGGCTTGAAGCGAATTTCAGAGATATTGATGTCCGTTTGAGATTTTGAGTCTGGGAATAGCTTCGTATGGTGATTCTAGAGTTGGGAGCACGATCAGAAATGAATTCGGATGTCCGGAGGTCATTTTGAAGTCATTTGGCTAAAGATAGAAATTTGAAGGTTTTTGAAAAATTCGACCGGAAGTGTAAATTTTGATATCGGAGTCGGAATGCTATTCCAAAAGTTGGAGAAGATCTGTAATGTTGAGTATGACTTGTGTGCAAAATTTGGGGTCAATCGGAGGTGATTTGACAGGTTTCGGCACCGAATGTGGAAGTTTGGAATTTCAAGTTCTTAAAGATTTGGATTGGAGAGCTATTCGTCGTTTCGACGTTGTTTGATGTGATTTGAGGCGTCGAGCGAGTTCGTATCATGTTTTGGGACATGTTGGTATAATTGGTTAAGGTCCCGAGGGCCTCGGGTGGAATTCGGAAGGTTAACGAAATGAATTTCGGACAAAAAAAAGAAAAAGAAAAACTGCTGGTTCTGCTGCACTTTTGGACAGCATCGTAGAGCTGACTTTGGAGGCATATATTTCAAAACCAATAATAAATCTGAAAATTTTCAAAACATGAAAGTTGTAGAACTTTAATTCTAGTTTCTAGAAAGATAAACCATTCACCATTTGGATATTTATACATAAAGTTATGATCGATTTAATAAAGGCTGGTAAAGCTGTTTTTGCATTTTCCCCAGAAAATTTCTGATGCGAGGAGCCTATTATAGAAGCTTATATCTCGAAATCTATAAGGAATCTGAAAATTTGGAAAACAAAAAGTTGTAGCCCTTGAAATTTAGTTTTTATAAAGTTAAACCATTCGTCATTTGGACATTTTTACTGAAAGTTATGATCGATTGAACAGGGGCTGGTAAAGTTGTTTCTAGTGGACTTTTAGTGACGAAAATGGACTTTTAGTGACGGCTTGGCAGAAACTTAAGGACCAAAAATGCTCATTTCCTTCATTTCGGTTTGGATTTTTGGAGCACGGTTTTTTGGTCATTTTAGGGCGATTTTCACGGGAAAACATTGGGGTAAGTGTTCCTTATCCTATATTGATAATATTTTTAGCAAATCTTTCAAAAACAAAAATTTAAGATTTGAAAGCCAATCAGATGTCGGAATTCGATTATTTTTGCATGGTTGAACTCGTATCGGAATGGGCTGTCAGATTTTGTGAGTTTCGTCAGTTTCTGAGACGTGAGCCCGAGGGCAATTTTATCAACTTTCTAAACGGAGTTGGGAATTTATATAAATTGAATTATCATAAGTATTAGAGTATATTTTCATTGGTTTTCCTGTTATTTGGATAGTTTTGGGGCGTTTTGCATCAATTTGAGTCGTCATAAGGGCTTGGAAGTCGGTTATGGAACTTCGGAGCGAGGTAAGTCTCCATTCTAACTTTGTGAGGGGGAATTGTCCGCATAGGTGAACTAAATGAATGCATGCCTTTAACTGCGGGGGCTACGCACGCACGAGTTGACGGGAGTCTATGCGTAGCTACTAATATGCTTACGTCCGGTTAGTCTAGGACCCACTAGCATGTCTTACTTGTTGTACTTGTGATCTTGCCAATATATTAGACCGTTAATATGATCGAAATGGTAATTGAATACCTAAGAAGATTAGAGTTCATTTTCTTAATCATTTAGAAATAGAATTTATTTTCCTTGCGTAATTGTGTTCCGAACGGAACGGATTTATAATATTTGAAAACCTCGCCAAATGTGGCAAACGAATTTCCAGAAATGATTTATATACTATCTTCTTATTCACCTAAAGAGAATTCTATCACTTTCTTGAGAAGCTATTTTCTTGATAAAAATGTGGATCTATGATGTGAATACGTGTACATATGAGCACTTGAGTCGCAGGTATGATTCGCGAGGAGGTTAGCCTTATTATTATTATGTTGACCGCGTCGCATGATCGATTCATGAGCGAAAAAAATAGATGCATCTATAGTTCGAGTCGTTCGACCCTTGGCAGTGCACAGTTTACTATTGTTGATCTGCGCCGTTCGACCCTCGGCATTTTCTTGCGCATGATAAATTCTGCTTATTTCCTGTGAATTATACTTCTTTTATTGGCCTAAGGAGTTTTGAGTTGCATGCTAAAATGAAGAGGAATTGATGTGTAGAATGTGAAATAAGTTGATATTTCTTATCTCTGCTCATTATTTAAATTGCCTATGATACTCATGCTTAGCACCTCATTTGATTATATCTAATCGACTTATAGCAAGTGTCTAATTCGACCTCTCGTCACTACCTCTCTGAGGTTAGGCGGGATATTTACTGAGTACATGTTGTTTTCGTACTCATACTACACTTGTTGTGTATTTTGTTGCACATGTACTTTCATAGCAATGTGGCGGGATTACAGACTTAGGTGAGCTGCATCTTCCGGAGGTGATCCGCAGCCGGCAGAGTCTTCCTCATATGTATTTGTACTTTATTTTAAGTCCTTGTCCAACTTGTACCTCGGACAAGCTTTGTATAACTGTATAAATTCCTAGAAATTGCTCATGTACTTGTCTCACCGGGTTCTGGGGATGTGTTGGAATTTATTTTATTAAACTGAATTGATTTGTTGTCGTATTTAATTTACGAAAATTTATTTATTTGATTATGAAATGCAAGAAAAGGTAACGGTTTCGAAAATGTTAAAACATGAATGTATTTCAACTAATTAAGGATTTGGCTTGCCTGACAGTGGTGTCCGGCGCCATCACGTCCTATGAATTTTGGGTGGTGACAAGCCTAGACTTATTGCTCTGTCAATTTCGCCTATCAATGCACATAAAGCGAGATTGGCTCTTTAATTGGGATCAAATTAAATAAATTATTATGGCTACAGTGAGCATGTCATTTGGAAAGAACCATTAGGAACAAGAACCATGCATTTAAGCACAATTTTACAAAATAAGAACATTTAACATACGATTTGGAAGAAGATTTCTCAACATGCATTCCTTCTATTGCTTTTTCTAATTGTGAAGATTACACATAATATTATTTTGTAAGTCCATTTAAATAAGCTTATGAGTAATCAAAATTTACTTGACAATCTGAATTTTTCAATAGAAAATATTTAATTAGCAATTTAAAATAGTAACGGATGAAGGCATGAAGTTGAATTACTGGTGCAGATTGAGAAGAAAATCAAAAATTTACGGAGAACGCATGCGATTCTGTAGCTTAAGTAAAAGATAGGAGGTGAAAACCCCCGTTAAAAGCTCTTTAGTACTGACATGCTCACTGTAGCCATAATAATTCATTTAATAGGATCCCAAATAAATAGTCAATTTTATTTTGTATACATTGATAGACGAAACTAAACAGAGCAATAAGTCTAGACTGCCATTAAGTAGTTCAAATAAATTTTTAATATATATCCTTTTAAAAATTTAATGACCAAATTACTCTCAATCAAAAAGTAATTTACCTCTCATTAAATAAATAAATAAATAAAAAAGAACTCTCATTTATTTGGACTATTTAATGGCAGCCTAGACTTATTGATTTATCAGTTTCGCCTATCAATGCACACAAAGTGAAGTTGACTATTTAGTGTGATGACCCAGTAGGTCATTTATAGTTTTACCCTTTATTTTTTTATTCTGAGATCTTGAATAGCTCTATTTTAACTTTCCTCAATTTACGTGTGCAGTCCGTGTCCTTTTTCCTGAAGGTTTTATGAGAAAATTGATGAAAATATGAAATCGTTCCTTAAAACTCATATGAGTTGACTACCCGGTGGGTCCCACTGGGTCCGTATCATGATTTGGGACTTGGGCATATGCCCGAAATCGAATTCGGAAGTCCCTAGCTTGATTTAATGTAATTTATTGAAAACTTGCAATTAAAGGTTTAAAGAACTCCTAAGTTTGACCGTAGGTTGATTTTGTTTTTACTAGGTTCAGATTTTAATTCTGAAACTTGGCATAGGTTCGTTTCAATATTTATGACTTGTCCACAAAATTTGGTGCAAAACGGAGTTGATTTGACGTGATTCGGACGTCCGATTGAAACTTTTCATGCTCTTAAGTTTCTTTGAAAATTTCAATTTATTTTGGTGTCTGATTCGTGGTCCTAAGTGTTATTTTGATATTTTGATCATGCAAGCAAGTTTGTATGATATTATTACACTTGTGTGCATGTTTGGTTTGGAGTCTGAGGGGCTCGAGTGAGTTTTTGATAGGCTACGGATGATTTTGAACTTAGAAAACTTCTGGTTTTTGACTTCTGCTAGTGTCTAATGTGTTCTTCTTTGCGATCGCGAAGATACTCTCAAGATCGCAAAGAGTAATCAGGGCTGGAGAGGCTTTCCTTCATCGTGAACGCGATGGCTGGTACACGAATGCGAAGCTTTGCCTCTCCCGAATGCGTAGTGTTGAGGGACCTGGGAAGGAGGATATGGTGTTTTCTCCATGCGAACGCTAGACCTGGCTCACGAACGCGAAGGCCTGGGTGAAAGCCTTCACGAACGCTTGAGGAACCTCCCGAATGCGTAGGTCATTCTGGTTCTTGTGCTTTGCGAACGCGGCAAGTCCTTCGCGAACGTGAAGAAGGCTTGGCGCCCAGTCTATTAAATGTCCCAAAGACGGGATTTCACCCATTTTTCACCATACTTTCATTAGAGCTTGGCCTAGAGGCGATTTGGAAGAGAAATTTCATCACCCTTTCATAGGTTAGTGTACTTTAACTTGTTTTCTTTCATTTCCATCAACGCCCATTAATTTTTAACCTTAATTTATTTTCTTTCATGGTAGAAAATTAGGGATTTGGGAATAATTAGGGGTTTTGTAGATTTGGAATTTAGACCTCATATTAAGGTCTGATTTCGAAACTAATTACAAACTTCAGAGGTGAATGGGTAAATAGATTTTTATCTGAATCTCGGATTTTGACCAAGCGAGCCCGGAGTTGACTTTTGTTAACTTTTTGGGAAAAATCTAAAGATCTTAACTTTATGTATTGCAATTGATTTTTCTAGCATTATTTGATGTTATTGAGTCGATTTTAGTTAGATTTGATTGGTTTGGAGGCAGATTTTAAAGGAAAGGCATCGTTGAGCTTTGATTTGCTTGAGGAGCGAGGTAAGTGTTGGGTCTAACCTTGATTTGGGGAATTAGGAACCCTTGAGCCATGTGCTATGTGAATTTTATGTGTAGCCACGTATATGCGAGGTGAAGAGTGTATATACTCCGGCAAATACTTGTTTCCATGCTTTCTCGTATTTCATTAATTATTTTGTTCCATGTCTTAATTGTTACATGCTTTAATTGCCTTCTATGCCTTAACTTGCTACTTGTCATTTATTATTCTCGTATTAAAATTTTAGTTTCTTCCATGCTTCCATGATCAATTGCTACTTGCCTTAATTATTTTATTTGTACACTTTAACTATCATATATTTTTGGCTTGTCTTGTTGTTTAGTATTAATTATGGCATTTTTTGATTTGGTACGAGATTCCTTTATGGTTTTACTTTCATATTCGTTAATCATAGAGATTATTGTGATTTGAGTTGCTGAGTTGATTATATTTATTGATTTTTATTTATGGATCGGGTTGCACGCTGCAACGGATGGAATAAGGGAGGATTGATATTAATATGATGGGATCGGGTTGCACGTCGCAATGTATTTTATATGTGATTTTGATATGGTGAAATAAGGGAGAAATACTGATTCTGATTATATGGTGGGATCGGGTTGCGCCACAATGGATTTTACATATTATTGATATAGATATGGTGAAATGTGTTGCACGGCAGGATGGGTTGCGCGCCGCAAACGGATAGTGTGTTTTGTATTCTTTGTTGTATTGTGTTAGCTTTCGGTGCTTTCATACGAGATTCTGGGTACTGGTGTTTCTAGCTTTACTGATTTCGAGGATTGAGTTTATTTTCATAAGTTAACTGTCTTATTTTTCTCGCATTTCTTTCCTGTTATTATTATTATTATTATACTGCGTACAGGTTATTGCAAGTGACCCGTCTTAGCCGCGGTCCTACTTCTTCAAGGTTAGGTGATAATAGGCTATAATTACGTATTTTAGTCGCTTATTATACTCTAATTTACTGCACTTTAATTGAGTTTGAGCTTTAATCGCTAGTGTTTTGCATTAATTGTGTGTTTTATGCCTTGTAGGAGTGATTCCGAGCTATGTAGATATTATGGAATGTATTCAAGTGATTTGGATCTTTGAAGTCTGAGTAAAAGCCCAAGGAATTAAGTCGGGATCATGTTCGGGAATCAACCGATGATAGTTAAGAACGAACGAAGAATCGAGTAGGCATATTGCGCACTGTCTAGTAAAATGCACTTAACTTTTCGCTCAAAACTCTATTTGGGCTCCACAATATATGGTTAGAAACCAAATTCAAAGGGATACAACTTTCATTTTTTACGTTTTTCTAAATTCCAAATATAACAGGGTGAAAAGTGCAGGGAAAGTGTGCGGCCGCGCACTGACCACGCAAATGAGGCAGAATACTAGCTAAAGTGCGCGGTCAATGCGCGGCCGCGCACGTCCTGTCCGGGAAAGTGTCATTTTTCGCGTAGGATAAGTTTCATGTGTTTGGGATCGACCCTACTTGGTATATATACATAGAAAAAAATTATTTTTGTGACTTTTGACACACTTTGGACCTAAGGAGGCAGAGACACAATAGGAGCAAGGCGGGGAATTCTTCTACGAGTTTTTCACTTCTTTCTTCCTATTTCCATTATTGGTTATGAATTCTAGTATTTTAGTTATGCATACTATTATGATTAGCTAATTTTTTATCTAGGGTTTTGATAGAACCTCTTGGAGGATGAATTCTTGTTATGTTTTAATACAATTTAACCTTTGAATTTGACTATTTGTTCAACTACGTGCTTATTTCAGTTGATTGAATGGCCATCGATTGACTGTGCCTATTTATTATGTGTTGCTTGAGAAAGGATACATATTTATGTGGTTGTTGAACAACGTCACTCCTAACGTATGTGAGAAATCAATACAACGGGTTTAAAGGTAGGTTTAGAAATAACAAAGCCTTGACGTGGTCATAATGAGCGGTTAGATAAAGCCAACTAGCGTAGTTCAGGAGAATATGTCTAGTAAATTGTTGTAGTTGCTCAAGAGAGAATTACGGCACCTAAAGTGTTCACGATCATTAGAGAATACATAGGTAAAATTATAGGGAACATAGCGGGAATGATTCCAACATTTGGGGAAATCATAACTCTAGACCTCCTAAATTTAATCTCCAACCTTTAGTATCTTTAGTTATTAATTTACTACTTTATTTACTTAGTTAATTAGTTAGATATGAGAATATTAATCTTTATAACTTAGAAATTTATTCGAACTTGTCTTCTTAGCGATATTGAACAATTATGGCGAAACCTTAGTTCTCTGTGGGATTTGACTCCGGACTCTTAGACTGGATTATATTTGCAACGACCGCTTATCCTTTTTAGGACTAGAGTTGGGTGTGACCATTAGGCTGCGCACTTACAGAGTAATGTGGTCGGTTGTACTCATACTACACTCTCTTGTGCAGATTTTGGAGTTGGTCCTAGAGGTGGTCACTAGATTGCTCGGATTGATTGCCAGATTGGAGATTTGAGGTACAGATGCCTGGCGTTCATAGCCCTGAAGTCCTCTTCTACCTTATCCTAGTTGTTTATTTCATTTCAAATAATTTTAATTTCATTCAGACCATTATCTGTATTATTCTACTCTCTCATACACTTGTGACACCAGTTCTAAAATTGTATCTAGATATTGCGGTTATTATGGTTTTTCATACTCTATTGTAGTTATTACAGTTTAATTAGTATTAGTTGATTTGAGTGGTTAAAAATGACTAAAAACTATACTAACATTGGTTTGCCTAGCAAATAAAATATTAGACGTCATTACGGTCCCGATGATGGGATCCATGAATTATATGACTAGAGTGAGCATGTCAGTTGGAAAGAAACATTAGGAGCAAGAACCATGCATTTAAGCACAATTACACAAAATAAGAAAAATTAACGTACGATTTGGAAGAAGATTTCTCAACATGCATCTTCCCTCTATTGTTTCTTCTAATTGTGAAGGTTACACACAATTCTGTTTTGCAAGGCCATCTTCAGTTGGTAATGCATATCCGAAAATTTATATTTAAGATACCGATCAACTTCAGCCGGTAATATTTAGAATACTGATCGATTATCCATCGATTTCGATCAATAATTTATTTTTTCAATAAAATCGATCGTTATTTTCGCACAAAGTACAATTAGAAAGTATAAATAAAAAATAAAAGTCTTAAACCAACAAACATCAATGGTCTAATAGTAGAATAGTATCCTGCCACGACACAGTCCTCCCGATTTTGGTTAATTTTTTCGGTAGTTTTAAAAACTTGTAGTCTTAAATATATAAATATATTTTTTTGTGGCTATAAAGCTTTTTAAATTTATAGTTTTATACAAATATAATATTTGTGTGGTTATAAATATTTTTCATTAAAAAAAATATAGGAATATGTCTTTTTTTTTTGTACGGACTAATTAAAACTAATAGTATCGATCTTATTGAGACGCATGAAGTAATATTTAATAGTAAAGAAATGGAGAAAAACAATGCATTTCAAATCAATATTCCCTCCGATTCAAAATAAGTGATTTTTTGGTTGTTTTCACGTATATTAAGAAATTCACCTTTTAACAGTAATTATTAATGAAATTAACCATATTAACGTTTACTATCTCTCTACATAAATACCCGTAACACATACTTCAACACTATTTACTCCAAGAATAATGTAGAAAAAAAATAATTAATTCATTCTTAAAATTTAAAAAAATCACTTATTTTATATCATAAAAAAATACAAAAGACCACTTATTGTGCACCGGGGCGACTATGTTTGAAAGATAATAAAACAAAGAGAGGGTCGAAAGGAGTGATGGGTGAGGGTATGAGACAAACCAACCTTTACTCAGCTGTGGCTCCAATTCCTACACGAACATCATCCTCAAATTTGCCCAAAACCAATTTACTTAATCACAAAGACAAGAAATCACATTCATTATCAAGAACTCGCTTTTTCATCACCCAATTGGAGTAAACAGTTAATTCAAAAGTCCAATGGAGCTATGTAGAGTACCAGCTACTACTACTGCATTTGCATGGACAAATTCCATCTCCTCTACCGTTCAACTCCCTCAAACTCTCTTTGTATGCATTCCTCCCCCCCCCCCCCCCCCCCTCTCTCC